>PISX010023266.1:0-31299 GCA_004024625.1 Mellivora capensis
ATTGGGAGGGAGACAAACCATAAGTGACTCTTAATCTCACAAAACAAACTGAGTGTTGCGGGGGGGAGGGGGTCGGGAAAGGGGGGTGGGGTAATGGACATTGGGTTGGGGAGGGTATGTGCTATGGTTAGTGCTGTGAAGTGTGTAAACCTGGCGATTCACAGACATGTACCCCTGGGGATAAAAATTTGTTTATAAAAAATAAAAATTTAAAAAAAAAAAAGAAAGAAATTAAAAATAGAGCTTCCCTATGACCCTGCCATTGCACTACTGGGTATTTACCCCAAAGATACAGATGTAGTGAAAAGAAAGGCCATCTGTACCCCAATGTTTATGGCAGCAATGGCCACGGTCTCTAAACTGTGGAAAGAACCAAGATGCCCTTCAACGGATGAATGGATAAGGAAATGTGGTCCATATACACTACGGAGTATTATGCCTCCATCAGAAAGGATGAATACTCAGCTTTTGTAGCAACATGGACCGGAAGAGATTATGCTGAGTGAAATAAGTCAAGCAGAGAGAGTCAATTATCATATGGTTTCACTTATTTGTGGAGCATAAGGAATAACATGGAGGACATGGGGAGATGGAGAGGAGAAGGGAGTTGAGGGAAATTGGAAGGGGAGATGAACCATGAGAGACTATGGACTCTGAAAAACATACTGAGGGTTTTGAAGGGGTGGGGGGTGGGAGGTTGGGGGAGCCAGGTGGTGGGTATTATGGAAGGCACATATTGCATGCAGCACTGGGTGTGGTGCATAAACAATGAATTCTGTTATGCTGAAAAGAAATTAAAAAAAAATAACTCACTTTCTGATATCTGATTATATTACTTATTATATTGAAAAATCCAAAGTGCTTTCTTTCCATCTTAGGTAATGTTCTTTCTCTACCTCTACATATTTAATTATCTTGTTACTTGGAAAGATATCCTTAGAAATGTCAAATGATTTTTTTTCATGTAATCTATATAATGCCAACATCTTAAAAAATATTTAAACTCAAATAAAACTAGGAGAAAATTGCACTCTTTCCTGATTATAGACAAACAGCTATCAGAGTTTGGAATGAGCATTTTTAGGAACACTTTCATAATTTCCATCTAGATACTAGTTATGACCTACTTATGACCCTCTCAAAACATAGGAGAAAGGTATACTTGCTGTTTAAATTATTGAGTTAAATTACTCTTACTTTTAAGTAAATATTTAGATATTGAATTTTAGAAGAAGAAAAGTAGAGTGTTTTAGGAAAGGATGAAAGATAGCTTCCATGTTGTATCTGTTCATGCTAATAGCAGTGGAGTTCTTTAGCTTCCATGATATAATGCTAGAATTCTGTGGCCTTTTTAGTATCTTTAAAAAAATGTATTATATTACTAAAATCTAAAAACAGGACCAAAATCTTAACAAGCTATTGCTCCTTATAACATTTGAATAACTAGACCTAACTTTTTCTTATATTTACAAATGATCAGCTCAACTGTTTGGCTTATTCTTTTACATAAAATAGGTATTAATTTTTTTTTTTTAGGTTTTTGGCTTTCTTTCTGCATTGATGGTAGCTATTTACAAATAATATTTATAAAGTCAGTGTAGAAACAGAAGAATCAATGCAAAACAGCAAGTTTTTCAAGAAACACATATAAATATTCAGCAAAGAAAAATAGATATTTTATGATAAACCAGACGGAAAAGGCCGAAGAAAAACCTAATCATTGTAATTGTACAAAGATAATGAGGTTACTTTTAGTTTCTCACTTTTCAATGGTATAAGAAGCTACAAACTGAAAGAGATCTCAGGAATAGTCATAGTTCATTCCCCACATGTGGAAAAATGTCTACCTATCTAAAGTATGAAAAAGTTATAAAATATTTGGAAAGATATTACATACATGTACATTTTAATAAATACTCTACCATAAAATGGGGGCCAAAGCTATATATTGTTTTATCTTCTTACTTTTCTCATTTACCAAAAAGCTCGGTTATGTTACATTAACACATTTCTATGAATCTACAAACTGTCTAAGTAATTAGCAAAGGACATTCAACAAAAAAGAATCAATGGTGTTTAAAGCATTTTTATATCTAATTTGATCCCTCTTTATTCTGCATGTATATTACTTCAAAGGAATGTTATATCCTAAAGGTCAGAGAAGACTGTTAAATAGATCCTTTTTGTGCTTGGTTTCAAGACAAGAGTATCAGGTTGTTATCTTTATCAGATTGGACTTTTCCATTTTAATAATAACTTCAAACATCTTAAGCACATGCAGTGTTTCAGCATCATACTAAATTATAGGTGTTATTATGCTTTAACCTCACCATAAAATGTGAGGATATTAAGGCTTAAAAGTCAGTTAAGTTTTGTTTATACAGCTAGTAAGAAATTGAAAAAACATTAAATCAAATCAAATATGATGATTACTCTTCTGGACAGAGTGTATCTCCCCAAATTCATATGATGAATCCTTATCCCCAATATGATAGGGTTGGGAAGTGGGGCTTTTGGTAGATAATTAATATTAAATGAGGTTATAAGATCAGAGCCCTCATAATAGGATTAGTGCCCTAATAACAGTTAGGACAACACTTGATCCTTCTCTATTGTGTTGAAATACAATGACAAGATAGTCCTCTATAATCCAGGAAGCAGGCCCTTAACAGACACCTGATCTTCCAGCCTTTTGATCTTGAATTTCCCCAGACTTTAGAACTGAGAGAAATAAATGTTTGTTGTTTGAGCTACTCAGTATATGGTATTTTGTTATAGTAACATGAATTAAGATAATTACTAATGAATATTTCTCCAAACAGGAGACATTAAATTTATATATTCAGAGAAAATCTAAGTTTCCAAAGAAGAAAAATTTTTTGAGAAAATTTTACCCTCATTCTTAAGTTGTGAAAATAGTTAGGTGCTAGTGTAGAGTTGTTTTTCTCCCACACACAAAGGTAGACACAAGAGAAAAATATAAAAAGACTCAAGAATTCCTAATGATAATTACCTCATTCTGTGGGTTAGAGAGTTAAATTCATAGTATCTGTGCAGTAATTTAAAAACAAAAATAAGTGATAAAGTTTTTTAATGCCCTTGATATCATGTGGTGAAAAGCACAATTCACTACTGTGATCATCTTTTCCCAAACGCATTATCCCAGTCTAGCCATGAAGAAAACATCATCCAAACCTTAACTGACTGAAATTCTACAACATCTATGACCAGTAATCCTCAAAATTGTCAAGATCATCAAAATCAATGAAAGATGGAAAAATTGCCACAGAACAGAAAAGACGAAGGACACATGACAACTGAAGTGTCATGGTATCTTGAATGGGATACTAGAACAGAAAAAGGACATTAGTGATGAGACTAGTGAAATATGAGTGAGTTTAACATCCCAATGTTGGGGGTACCTGGGTGGCTCAGTGGGTTAAGCCACTGCCTTCGGCTCAGGTCATGATCCCAGAGTCCTGGGATGGAGTCCTGCATCGGGACTCTGCTCAGCGGGGAGCCTGGTTCTCCCCCTCTCCCTCTCTCTCTGCCTGCCTCTATGCCTACTTGTGATCTCTCTGTCAAATAAATAAATAAAATCTTTTAAAAAAATCCCAATGTTGTTTTTTCATTTAGAACAAATTTGTCATGGTAATATGATGTTAACAATGGGAACACTATGTACAGAAATGCTCTATGCTATATTTGCAGTTTTTCTGTAAACCTAAAACTATCCTAAAATGAAGACTTTATTAAAAAATAAAAGAAAAAGCCAGGCTTACAATAAAATTGAAAATACTCCAGAGTTTGTTGTTCAATAAGTATATGGTAGAAACAAATTCAAATCCTCTCAAGGAACATAATCCCAAACAAGTATTCAAAACTATTCACAAACCATTGAGCGGCCCTGCTAATTAACATAGCTGCAGAGGCATGTGCTGAAGACAACTAACCTAGAAGACAGTTTTTGGTTGCACTTTACCATAAACTCTGAGCCTCACATGGTCATGTGACTGCTTTTCTGGGGCAAACCAGAACCAGACACATTGTAGCCAGACCTTCCCCCAGATGATCAGCACAGATCCACACTGGACCTGTTCCCTAAAATTTTGAGCTTTGAAACCCAGCCACATGCTCGAGATAAAACACAGAAGTACTGTACTGCCTGGTGGGTGGACAGTATGAACACAGACAGGGTGAAAGCAGGGTTATGGTAGAATCTGAAGACACAAGAAGGGAGATTATTTGCTCTTCTGTGAGGGGTTCCTGAATAGCAGGAGGCACAAACTCCCCTCTCTGGGGAGGAAAGAATGGCTTGATGCCATTTTTGCCCCTGCCCATCATTAGGGAAAGACTTCAGTTTTGTACAACGCAGTGCCCCCTTTGGAAGCTGGAACCACCTACACCAAGACACACCCCACTTCATCCTTCAGGCTAGTCTTTACTAGGGCAAGTTGTCCTGATAGCCAAAGCAAAAGGCCCCTTCCTCAAAAGACCAGTACAAATCCTCAGCATGTATTAACTATTGATAATAGAGTACTACAAAATGTTAGCTTTAGGGGGGAATAGGATCTAGCCTTTTCTATCAAGTAGACCAAAACACAACTAGTTAAAACTTGCTACACACTGGACAAGGTCCTAACACTCCCCATTGCAGGCAAGGAGAAACTCTGCAGAGGACTGATATGATGCAAAGAGCAGCCAAAACATGACGGCAGAGTACACACACACACACACACCTCCTGAAGTGCCAGGCCCTGGAAAATATAGGAATTCTTATTGTAGCTTTTACTTTCAGGAGAGGAAATATAACAGGTTTTCCTAATACACAGTAGACAGAGGTGTAGGCAAAAGCCAAGATGGAGGAATCATCCCAAAAGTAAGAGCTGAAAGAGGTCATGGCCAGGGATCTAATCAAACAGATATAAGTAATGTGCCTGAAACAGAACTAAAAACAACCATCATAAGGATACTATCTGGGCTACAGAAAAGCATAGAAGAAACCAGAGAGATTCTTAAATGCAGAGACAAAAGACCTAAAAATCAGTCAGACCAAAATCTGAAAATGCTATAACTGAGATGCAAAACTGACTGGATATACTGGCAAGGATGGAAGAAGCAGAGGAAAAAAAATAGTGATATAGAAAATAAAATTATGGAAAATAAGCTGAAAAGAAGTCAGAAAGGAAAATATTGGATCATGAATGTAGACTCAGAGAACTCACTGACTCCATAAAGCATAATAACATTTGTATCATAGGATTTCCAGAAAGGGGGGGGGGGAGGCTTTTTGAGAAAATTATAGTTGAAAACTTCAATCTGGAGAAGGAAATAGACAGTGAAACACAAGAGGCACAAAGAATTCCCATTAAAATCAACAAAAGCTGGCCAACACCAAAACATATTTTAGTAAAATTCACAAAATACAGACAGGGAAGAATTTCTGAAAGCCACAAGGGGAAAAAAGTCCTTAGCCTACAAGGGAAGACAAATCAGAGTCACAGCAGATGTCTCCACACAAATTCAGCAGGCCAGAAGAATGTGGCATGATATATTCTCTGTGGTGAATGGGAAAAATATGCAGCCAAGAATACTTCATCCAATAAGGCTGCCATCCAAAATAGAAGGAGAGATATAGAGTTTCCCAGACAAACAAAAACTAAAGGAGTTTATGACCACTAAACCAGTCCGCAAGAAATATTAAAGGACCTCTTTGAGTGGGAAAGAAAGACCAAAAGCAGCAAAGATTAGAAAGAGAAAAAGAACATCACCAGAAACACCAAATTTATGTGTAACACAATGGCACTAAATTCATACCTATCAATAACATCCTGAATGTAAATGCACTAAATATTCCAATCAAAAGACATAAGGTATCAGAATGGATTAAAAAAAAAAAGACCCATCTATATGCTGCCTATGAAAGCTAATTTTAGAACTAAAGGTACTGCAGATTAAAATTGGGAGGATGGAGAACCATCTAACATGCTAAGGCCTCCAAAGAAAGCCTGAGTAGCCATACTTATATCAGACAAATTAGATTTTAAAACAAAGACTGTAGTAAGATATAAAGAAGGGTACCACATCATAACTAAGGGGTCTATCCAATAAGATGATCAAACAATTGTAAATATCTATGCCTCCAACTTGAGGGCACCAAATACATAAACCAATTAATAACAAATAGAAAGAAATTATTTGATAATAGTACAGTAATAGTACTATTACTGTACTGCAGTACAGTAATAGTAATAGTAGTAGTAATAGTAATAGTACTATTACAGTAATAGTAAGGGATTTAACACCCCACTTACACCAATGGACAGATCACCTAAGCAGAAAATCAACAAAGAAACTTTGGCTGTGAAGGACATATTGGACCAGATGGGCTTAACAGATACATTCAGAATATTTTATCCTAAAGTACCAGAAAACACATTCTTTTCAAGAACACATGGAACATTCTCCAGAATAGAGCACATTCTGGGTCATAGATCCAGTAGATCCATAGATCAAATACATCATACTGCATCAAAATCAGCTGTCAACAAGTACAAAAAGATTGAGTTGACACCATGCATATTTTCAAAACAACGTTATGGAACTTGAAGTCAACCACAGGAAAAATATTAAAAAGACCACAAATACATGGAAGCTAAAGAATGTCCTACTGAAGAATGAATGGGTTAACCAGGAAATTAAAGAATTTTTTTTAAAAAATGGGAGCAAATGAAAATAAAAACATGACAGTCCACACCTTTAGGATGCAGCAAAGGCAGTCATTACATGGAAGTATATAGCAATACAGACCTAACTCAAGATGCAAGAAAAGTCTCAACTACACAACCTAACCTTATACCTAAAGGAGCTAAAAAAGCAACAGCAAATAAAGTCCAAATAAAGCAAAATCAAAATAAAGATTAGAGCATAAATACATAATATAGAATCAAATCAAAACAAAACAAAACAGATCAAAGAAAATAAGAACTTCTTTTCTGAAAATTGATAAACCCCTAGCCAGACTTACAAAAAGGAAAAATAAAGAACACTAATAAATAAAATCATAAATGAAAAAGGAGAGTTCACAGCCAATACCACAGAAACACAAACAAGAAATGTACAAAGAATATTATGAAAAATTATATGCCATCAAACTAGGCAATCTGGAAGATATGGATAAATTCCTAGAAACATATAAACTACCAAAACTGAAATAGGAATAAATACAAAATTTGAACAGACCCATAACAGGAAAGAAACTGAAATGATAGTCAAAAATATCCCAACAACAAAAGTCCAGGGCCAGATGATTTCCCAAGGGAAATTCTATCACACATTTAAAGAGTTAATACCTATTCTTCTCAAACTGTTCCAAAAAATTTAAATGGAAGGAAAACCTCCAAACTCATTCTACAAGGCTAGCATTACCTTGATTTCAAAACCAAATACCCCACTGAAATAGATAATTATAGGCCAATGGATGCAAAAATTCTCAACAAGATACTAGCAAATAAAGTCTAATAGTACATTAAAAAAATTATTCACCACAATCAAATGGGATTTATTTCTGGGCTTTAGGGTTGGTTTAATATTCACAAATCAATTAAGGTGATTCATCACATTAATCAAACAAATGATAAGAATCATATGATCTGCTCAATAGATACAGAAAAAAGCATCTGACAAAGTACATGATCCATTCTCGATAAAAACACTTAGTGGGGTGCCTGGGTGGCTTAGTGGGTTAAGCCTCTACCTTCTGCTCAGGTCATGATTTTATGGTCCTCGGATTGTGCCCCGCCTCAGGCTCTCTGCTCAGTAGGGAGCTTGCTTCCCTCTCTCTCTCTCTCTCTCTGCTTGCTTCTCTGCCTACTTGTGATCTCTGTCAAATAAATAAAACCCTAAAAAAAAAAAAAACTCTTAGCAAAGTAGGGATAGAGGGAACATACCTCAACATCATAAAGATCATATACAAAAAAATCCTACATTAATATCATCCTCAATGGGGAAAAACAGAGCCTTTTCTCAATGTTCAGGAACAAGACATCGGTGTCTACTCCCACCACTGTTAAGTCTTAGTCTTAGCAATCACACAACAAAAAGAAATCAAGACACCAAAAATCAGTGAAGAAGACATTGAACTTTCACTATTCACGGATGACTTGATACTCTATGTAGAAGACCTGAATGACTCCATCAAAAAATTGGAAGAAATGACACAAAAATTCAGCAGAGTCATGGGATATAAAATTAACATACAGAAACCCATTGCATTTCTATATGCCGGTAATGACGAAGTGGAAAGAGAAATCAAGGAATCAATCCCACTTGCAATTGCACTAAAAACCATAAGATACCTAGTGATAAGCCTAACCAAAGAAGCAAAAGATCTCTACCCTGAAAATTATAGAACACTTATGAAAGAAATTGAAGAGGACACAATGTAATGGAATATATTCCGTGCTCATGGATTAGAAAAAAAATATTGTCAAAATGTCTATATTACCCAAAGCATCCTACACATCTAATTTAATCCCTATGAAAATACCACAAACATATTTCTTAGAGATAGAAAAAACAATCTTAAAATTTTTAGGGAACCACAAATGACCGTGAATAGCCAAAGCAATCTTGAGAAAACAAAGCAAAGCTGGAGGCATCACAATTCTAGACTTCAAGTTATATTAAAAAGCTGTACTCATCAAGGCAGTTTCGTATGGGCACAAAAACAGACACATAGATCAATGGAACAGAAGAGAAAACCCAGAAATGGACCCACACCTATATGGTCAACTAATCTTTGACAAAGCAGGAGAGAACATCCAATGGACAAAGACGGTATCCTCAACAAACAGTGTTGGGAAAAATGGACAACAACGTGCAGAAGAATGAAACAGGATCACTTTCTTACACCATTAGCACAAATACATTGAAAATATGTGACAGACCTAAATTTAAAACAGGAAACCATCAAAATTCTAGAGAACAGAGGCAACACCTCTTTGACCTCAGCAATAGCAACTTCTTACTAGACATGTCCTTGGAGACAAGGGAACAAAAAGTAAAAACAAACTATTGGGACTTCATCAAAATAAAAAGCTTCTGCACAGCAAAGTAAACAATCAACAAAAGTAAAAGGTAGCCTACGGAATGAGATAAGATATTTGCAAATGATATATCTGATAAAAGGTTAGTATCCAAAATATATAAAGAACTTATAAAACTCAACACCCAAAAAACAAATATCCAGTTAAGAAATGGGCAGAAAACATGAATAGACATTTTTCCAAAGAAGATAACCAGATGGTCACAAATACATAAAAAGATGCTCAACATCACTCATCATCAGGGAAATATAAATCAAATCCACAATGAGATACCAACTCACATCTGTCAATAAGGCTAAAATTAACAACACAGGAAACAACAGATATTGGGGAGGATGGAAAGAAAGGTGAACCCTCTTACACTGTATGTGGGAATGCAAACCGGTGTAGCACTCTGGAAAACGTATGGAGGTTCCTCAAAAAGTAAAAAAAAATAAAAAATAAAAAATAAAAAAAATAGCACTACCCTATGACCCAGCAATTACACTACTAGGTATTTACCCAAGGATACAAAATTACTGATTTGAAGGGCCATATACACCCTCATGTTTAGAACATCATCAATAACAGCCAAATTATGGAAAGAGTTTAAATGTCAATCCACTAATGGATGGATAAAGAGGATACACACACACACACAGACACATATACACACACACACAGACACACACACACACACACACACATGGGTAGTGGAATATTACTTAGCCACCAAAAATACTGAAATCTTGCCATTTTCAAGGACATGGATGGAGTTAGGGTCTATTATGCTAAGTGAAATAAGTCAGTAAGAGAAAGACAAATACCATATGATTTCACTTATGGGGAATTTAAGAAACAGAACAGATGAACATAGGAGTAGGGAAAAAGAAAAGTTAGGGAAATAAACCATAGGAGACTCTAAAAGATAGAGAAACAAATAGAGGGTTGATGGAGGGGAGGTGAGCAGCAGATGGGCTAAATGGGTAATGGATGTTGAGGAGGACCCTTGTTGTGATGAGTATTATATGTAGGTGATAGATCACTAAATTTTACTCCTGAATGTGTATTATTTACTCAATAATACACTACATGTTAACTAGAATTTAACTAAAAAAATTTGAATATATATACCACATGGAATATTATTCAGCCCTCAGAAAGGATGGATACTTGCCATTTACATTGATGTGGATGGAACTTGAGGGCACTACACTGAGCAAAATAAGTCAATCAGAAGAAGACAATTATCATATGGTTTCACTTATATGTGGAATATAAGAAACAGTACATAGGATCATTGGGGAAGGGAGGAAAAACTGAATGGGAAGTCATCAGAGTAGGAGAAAAAATAGACTCACAACTATAGGAAACAAACTGAGGGTTGCTGAAAGGATGGTGGGTGGAAGGTTGGGGTAATTGGTTGACAGACATTAAGGAGAGCACATGATATGATGAGCATATGGGTGTCATATGTAACTGATGGATTGTTGAACACACATGTGAAAATGATATGATGAGCATATGGGTGTCATATGTAACTGATGGATTGTTGAACACACATGTGAAAATAATGATATACTATATGCTAATTGAATTAAAAATAATAAAAATATGAAAAAATGCCCACAGAATAAGTTCAAAGGAAAATATAAATACATACAGACAGACAGACACACTTCAAAAAATCAGAAGTTTTTTGATTTATTAGACACATATTCAGCTAAATCATCTTAAAAATGTCCTACATTCCAATGTAATTTAATGAATGTATTTATATTAAAAAATTTTAAACATATTGAAATAAGGATTAAGAAGGTTTTATCAATTGAAAAATTACCAGGGGTGCCTGGGTGGCTCAGTCATTAAGCCTCTCCCTTTGGCTCAGGTCATGATCCCAGGGTCCTGGGATTGAGCCCCACATAGGGTTTCCTGCTCAGCGGGAAACCTGCTTCTCCCTCTCTCACTACCCCTGCTTGTGTTCCCTCTCTCACTGTGTCTCTATCAACTAAATAAATAAAATCTTGAAAGAAAGAAAGAAAGAAAGAAAGGAAAGAAGGTAGGAAGAAAGAAAAAAAAAAGAAATAATAACTAGAAAGTTCTGAATAAAAAGCATATTGAATTTTTAGAAAGGAAAATAAAATGATTAATTATAGAAACTAAATTAATGACTTAAAGTGTAGATTAGATCCTGTTGAGGATCAAAATGTTCAATAAGAATTAGGAGATTTTTTGAATACAGCAAAATGAAACAAAGTAAAACAAGGAAATGGAACTAAGGGTCATGGAAGATGAAAGAGGGGGTGGAATCTACATAAATTGAAACAGATATCCACAGGAATGAAAATGAAGATATAATATTTGTGGAGATCATGATTAAGAAGTCTTTCTAATTGATGAATGACAACAGTTTTATGCTCTAAAATTCTAATATATCTTGAGAAAGATATAATGAAATCCACTTTAGAGATTATCTGAAACTTTAAAACACCAAAGGAATAAAAATAAGAATTTAAAAGTTGCAGAAAGGGGCACCTGGGTGGCTCAGTGGGTTAAAGCCTCTGCCTTCAGCTCGGGTCATGATCCCAGGGTCCTGGGATCAAGCCCTGCATTGGGCTCTCTGCTCAGCAGGGAGCCTGCTTCCTCCTCTTTCTGCCTGTCTCTCTGCCTACTTGTGATCTCTGTGTGTCAAATGAATAAATAAAATCTTGAAAAAAAAATAAATAAAAGTTGCAGACAGAAGAGAATGGTAATTGACAACTCTCATTTTTTAGGAATAATAGAAACCATAGACAATGGAATTATACATATTTTTAAATACTTAAATAATTTATTCAAGAATTCTATATCCATGGTACTATTTTTCAATAGAATGTTTCAGACAAAAACTGAGTACTCAGCATTGACAGTACTACCAGGAGACTCTCAATAAAGTTACTTTAAAAAATGTATTTCAGGAAGACAGTAAATCATCAACCAAGGAAGGTTTGATTTACAGGAAAGAATAGTATGCAAGATAGATGATACACATGAGAAAAGTTAAATGAGCATCACACTTCTAAAACAGTAATAATTTATAACCTGTGGGCTTAAAAAATAGAATTAAAGTAATAGGCAAAATGGCTCTGTTGAGAAGAGAAATGCCAAACATAAAAACAATTCAGTTCACCTGCATTCTTTGGGATGTGAATTAAGGTATTCATTAACTTTGGATTTTGTTATTCTAAATATGCACATTTAAATTTAGAGCATAGTCACAAAAACACACAAATACAGTAATTTCCCAAGGAGTAAAGGGGAAAATTGAATAAAAATTGATTCAGAAATTGACCAGAAAATTGGAAAATGGAAAAGCACAAAGCACAAATAATATAATAGAAATGAATTTAAATATAGCAGTAAATATAAGTGATTAAACTCTCCAGCTAAAAATGATCAGTTATAGGGGAAGGAATAAGATGGTGGAGGAGTAGGAGACTGACTATCATCTGGTTCCAGGAGTTCAGCTAGATAGTTATCAAACCATTCTGAACACCTACAAACTCAACAGGAGATAGAAGAGAAGAACAGCAATTCTATAACAGAAAATTGACCACTTTCCAGAAGGCAGGATGTATAGAGAAATGACTCTGAAGCACTGGAGAAATAGACTGCAGGGGAGGGGCTAGCTTCTGGCAAGTAAGAGAGCAGCAGAGCACAAAATCAGAACTTTTAGAAGTCTGCTTCACTGAGGGATGTCACACCAGAGGCAAAGTGGGGGGGTGGAGCCCTTGTGGGGACAGTGTGGTCTCAAGACCAATGGGGTTACAGAAAAACCTGGAGTGCCTGAGTGTGGCAGGGACTGCAGGTATCAGATCAGGGAAGCCAGCTACAGAGACAGAGACAGGGAGTGGACTCCCACCTTGGGTTTACCTTAAACCATGATCTGAGGCACAGCTGGGCCACTGCTCTTCAAGCAGGATCCCACAGTGGCATATCTGGAGAGATCCCCTCCTTCCTCCTCCAAGAGGAGAGTCACGGGACAGTGTTGCAGGAAACTGCTGGGTTTGTAGACTCCAAACAGAGCCATGCACCAGAGATAGAAACACTCAGTCCCTGTCTGGGTGAGCATGGAACATGGCCAGAGACCAGGGAGACAGGAGAGATTGATTGTTTTTCTCTGAGAGTGCATTCAGGAGAGGGGGCCCCAAGCTCTCAGCTCCCAAATGCCAGCGATTGGGAGGCTGCCATCTTCATTCCTGTCCTCCAAAATTCTACAGAAAGCATGCAGGGAACAAAAGCTCCCAAGACCAAAATCAAGATTACTTAGCCTGGCCCCTGGCAAAGGCAGTGCAACTCTGCCGTAGGCAAAGACCTGTGAGAATCACTGCAACAGACCCCTCCCCCAGAAGATCAGCAGGAACATCCAGCTAAGACCAAGCTAACTGATCAATGAGAACTGTGGAACTCCAGAGCTAGGGGAAAGCAAAACATAGAATTCATGGCTTTTTTCTCATGATCCCTTAGTCTTTCAAAGTTATTTTTTTAATTTTATTTTTTCTAATTCTATTTTTCTTAAAGTTTTTTTAAATTATTTTATCTTATCAATACCTTTTCAAAAATCTTTTTAAATTTTCATTGTTATAGTCATGTGTTATTCCTTCATTGTATTTAACCTTATTTTATGTATACGTATGGGTTTTAGTTTTTTTTTTTTTTCCTTTAAAAATTTGGGATACAATTTCTTCTAATAGATCAAAATATACCCTAAATCTAGTGCATGGCTTTGTTCTAGTCTCCAGCCTGATCACATTCTTTCTTCTTTTTTTTAAATTTTTTAAATTTTTTCAGCCAACATCTTATCAATTCTTTTTTAGAATCTTTTAAAATTTTCATCCTTACAGTCATGTCCATCCCTTCATTGTGTTTACCCTTACTTGTGTGTGTGTGTGTGTGTGTGTGTGTGTGTATGATTTTCTTTCTTTAAAATGTTGGGAGGTAGTTTTTTCTAACAGACCAAAATACACCCAAAATCAAGTGTGTGGCTCTATTCTATTCACCAGTTTAATTCATATTTTTTTCTCCCTTTTTTCCCTCTTTTATTATCTCCCAGGTTTTGGATCTCTTCTGATTTGGTTAGTGTATATTTTTGGGGGGCCATTGCTACTCTTTTAGTATTTTGTTCTCTCATTCATCTTATCTGCATAAAATGACAAGGCAGAAAAACTCAACACAAAACAAACAAAAAACAAGAGGCAGTACTGATGACTAGGGACCTAAACAGTATACATATTAGTAATACGTCAGAACTAGAGTTCAGAATGATGATTATCAAGGTACTAGCTGGGCTTGAAAAAATTGTGGAAGATGTTAGAGAAAACCTGTCTGGAGAAATAAAAGCCCTTTCTAGAGAAATAAAAGAACTAAAATGTAACCAGGTTGAAATAAAAAACGGTATTAATAAGGTACAATAAAAAATGAAGGCTCTTAATGCTAGGATAAATGAGGCAGAAGAGGGAATTAGTGATATAGAAGACCAAATAGAGAATAAAGAAGCTGAGCAAAAGAGAGACAAATAACTCATAGACCATGAGGGGAGAATTCGAGAGATAAGTGCTATCATAAAATGAAATAATATTAGAATAACCCACGACCCAGAAGAAGAAAGAGAGAGGGGCAAAAGGTATATTGGAAGAAATTATAATAGAGAATTCCCCTAGTACAGTAAAGGGAACAAGCATCAAAATTCAGGAGGAACAGAATTCTTCTCAGAAAATAGCTCCATGCCCAGGCATCTAATAGTAAAATTACAAGTCTCAGTGACAAAGAGAAAATTCTGAAAGCAGATTGGGACAAGAGATCTGTAACATGCAGTGGTAGAAATATTAGGTTGGCAGCAGAACTATCCACAGAGACTGGGCAGGCCATAAAGGACTGGCATGATATATTGAGGGCACTAAATGAAAAAATTATGCAGCTAAGAATATTATATCCAGACAGACTGTCATTGAAAATAGAAAGAAAGATAAAAAGATTCCAGGACAAACAAAAACTAGAAGAATTTGCAAACATCAAACCAAATATTGAAAGGGGTCCTCTAAGCAAAGAGAGAGCCTCAAAGTTACAGATCAGAAAGGAACAGATGGTTTTCTACAAGAAACTCATTTTAAATTCAAAGACACCTCCACATTTAAAGAGAGGTGGTGGACAACAATTTACCATACTAATGGACATCAAAAGAAAGTCGGGGTGGCAATCTTTATATCAGAAAAATTAGATTTTAAACCAAAGATTACAATAAGACAAGAGGAAGGCCACTATATCATACTTAAAAGGTCAGTCCAATAAGAAGATCTAACAATTTTAAATATCTATGCCCCTAACATGAGAGCAGCCAATTCTATAAACCAATTAATAACATAATCAAAGAACATCAACAATAATACAATAATAGTAGGGGACTTTAACACCCCCCCCTCACTGAAATGGACAGATCATCTAAGCAAAAGATTAACAAGGGAAATAAAGGCCTTAAATGACAAAGTGGACCACATGGACATCAGATATATTCAGAATATTCTATCCCAAAACAACAGAATACACATTCTTCTCTAGTGCACATAGAACATTCTCCAGAAGAGATAACATCCTGCATCACAAATCAGATCTCAACTAGTACCAAATGACTGGGATCATTCCCTGCATATTTTCAGTCCACAATTCTTTGAAACTAGAACTCAATCACAAGAGGAAAGTTGGAAAGGACTCAAATACATGGAGACTAAAGAACACCCCACTAAAAATGAATGGGTCAACAAGGAAATTAAAGAAGAATTGAAAAAAAATCATGGAAAGAAATGAAAATGAAAACAAACTGTTCAAAATCTTTGGGACACAGCAAAGGCACTCCTGAGAGGAAAGTATATAGCAATGCAAGCCTTTCTCAAGAAACAAGAAAGTTCTCAAATACACAACGTAACTCTACACCTAAAGGAACTAGAGAAAAAACAGCAAAGAAAACCTAAATCCATCAGGAGAAGAGAATTTATAAAGATCAGAGCAGAAATCAATGAAATAGAAACCAAAGAGTAGTAGAACAAGTCAACAAAAGTAGGAGTGGGTTCTTTGAAAGAATTAATAAGATTGATAAACCCCTGGCCAGACTTATCAAAAAGAAAAGAGAAAGGATACAAATTAATAAAATCATGAATGAAAGAGGAGAGATCACAACCAACACCAAAGAAATACAAACAATTATAAGAACATATTATGAGCAACTCTATGCCAGCAAATTTAACAATCTAGAAGAAATAGATGCATTCCTAGAGACATACAAACTACCAAAACAGAACCGGAAAGTAATAGAAAACCTGAACAGACCCATAACTAGTAAGGAGATTGAAGCAGTCATCAAAAATTTCCAAAGAAACAAGAGCCTGGGGCCAGACAGCTTCCCAGGAGAATTCTACCAAACATTTAAAGAAGAATTTATACCTATTCTCCTGAAACTGTCCCCAAAAAATAGAAATGGAAGGAAAACTTCCAAACTCATTTTATGAGGCCAGTGTTACCTTGATCCTAAAACCAGACAAAGACCCCATCAAAAAGGAGAATTACAGACTGATATCCTTGATGAACACAGATGCGAAAATTCTCACCAAAATATTAGCCAATAGGATCCAACAGTACATTAACAGGATTATTCACCACGACGAAGTGTGATTTATTCCTGGGCTGCAAGGTTGGTTCAACATCCACAAATCAATCATTGTGATACAATTCACTAATAAAAGAAAGAACAAAAACCATAAGATACTCTTAATAGATGTTGAAAAAGCATTTGCAAAGTGTAGCATCCCAAAACTCTTCAGTGTAGGCCCAGAGGCTATATGCTTAAATATCATCATAGCCATCTATGAAGGGTGCCTGGGTGGCTGAGTCAGTTAAGTGGCTGCCTTTGGCTCAGGTCATGATCCCAGGGTCCTAGGATTGAGCCCCACATCATGCTCCCTCCTCAGTGGAGAGCCTGCTTCTCCTTCTCCCTCTGCCTGATGCTCTGCCTACTTGTGTTCTCTCTCCATCTCTCTACTACATAAATAAAATCTTTATTTTAAAAAAGCCATCTATGAAAACCCCACAGTGAATATTACTGTCAATGGGGGAAAACTGAGAGCTTTTACCCTAAGGTCAGGAACACAGCAGGGATGTCCACTATCACCACTGCTATTCAACATAGAAGTCCTAGCCTCAGCGATCAGACAACAAAAAGAACTAAAAGTTGTCCAAATCAGCAAAGAAGAAGTCAAACCCTCACTCTTTGCAGATGACATGATACTTTATGTGGGAAACCCAAAAGACTCCATTCCAAAACTGGTAGATCTCATATAGGAATTCAGTAAAGTGTCAGGATATAAAATTGATGCCCAGAAATCTGTAGCATTTTTATACACCAACAGCAAGACAGAAGAAAGAGAAAATAAGGATTCAATCCCATTTACAATTGCACCCAAAACTGTAAGATACCTAGGAATAAATCTAAACAAAGAGGCAAAGAATTTGTACTCAGAAAGCTATAATGTACTCTTGAAATGGAGGAAGAAACAAAGAAATGGAAAAATATTCCATGCTCATGGATTGGAAAAACAAATATTGTGAAAATGTCTATGCTACCTAAAGCAATCTACACATTTATGCAATCCCTATCAAAATCCCATTTTTTTTTTCAAAGAAATGGAACAAATAATCTTAAAATTTATATGGAACCAGAAAAGACCCTGGAAAGCCAGAGGAATGTTGAAAAAGAAAACCAAAGTTGGCAGCATCATAGTTCCAGACTTCAAGCTCTATTACAAAGCTGTAATCACCAAGACAGTATGGTACTGGCACAAAAAAAGACACACAGATCCATGGAACAGAATAGAGAGGCCAGAAATGTACCATTAACTCTATGGTCAACTAATCTTCAACAAAGCAGGAAAGAATGTCCAATGGCAAAAAGACAGTCTCTTCAACAAATGGTGTTGGGAAAATTGCACAGCCACATATAGAAGAATGAAGCTGGACCATTTCCTTACACCACACACAAAAATAGACCCAAAATGGATGAAAGTCCTCAATGTGAGCCAGGAATCTATCAAAATCCTTGAGGAGAACACAGGCAGCAACCTTTTTGACCTCAGCCGCAGCAACTTCTTCCTAGGAACATTGCCCAAGGCAAAGGAAGCAAGGGCAAAAATGAACCATTGGGACTTCCTCATTATCAAAGGCTTTTGCACAGCCTAGGAAACAGTAAAAAAAAAAAAAAAAAAAAGACAACTGAAAGAATGGGAGAAAATATTCCCAAATGTCATACCAGATAAAGGACTAGTATCCAAAATCTATAAATAACTTATCATACTAAATATCCAAAGAAAAAATAATCCAATCAAGAAATAGGAAGAAGATATAAACAGACATTTCTGCAAAGAAGACATCCAGATGGCCAACAGAAACATGAAAAAGTGCTCCACATCACTCGGCATCAGGGAAATACAAATCAAAACCACAATGAGATACTACCTCACACCTGTGAGAATGGCTAAAATTAGCTAGTCAGGAAATGACAGATGTTTGTGAGGATGAGAAGAGAGGGGAACCCTCCTACACTGTTGGGAATGCAAACCAGTACAACCACTCTGGAAAATAGCATGGAGGTTCCTCAAATAGTTGAAAATAGGGCTTCCCATGACCCTGCAATCTCACTACTGGGTATTTACCCTAAAGATACAAATGTAGTGATCCGAAGGGGCACATGCACCTGAATGTTTATAGCAGCAATGTCCACAATAACCAAACTATGGAAAGAACCTAGATGCCCATCAACAGATGAATGCATGAAGAAGATATGGTATGTATTATGTGTATATATATATATATATACACATACATACACACACACACACACAATGTAATACTATGCAGCCATCAAAAGAAATGAAATCTTGCCATTTGCAACGATGTAGATGGAACTAGAGGGTATTATGCTGAATGAAATAAGTCAATCAGAGAAAGATAATTATCATATGATCTCTCTGATATGAGGAATTTGAGAGACAGGGCAGGGGGTCATGGGGGTATGGAGGGAAAAAAAATGAAACAAGATGGGATCAGGAGGGAGACAAACCATAAGAGACTCTTAATCTCATGAAACAAACTAAAAGTTGTTTGGGAGTGGTAGGTAGGGATAGGGTGACTGGGTTATGGACATTGGGGAGGGTATATGCTATGGTGAGTGATGTGAAATGTGTAAGCCTGATGATTCACAGACCTGTACCCCTGGGGTAAATAATACATTATATGTTAATAAAAATTGCATACATAAAAAGAAGTTATCAGTTATATACAGGTTACAAGACACAAACAAAGACACAATAAATATTTTATGTCAAATCATAGAAAAAAGTATGCCATCTTTAACCAAATATCTGTTATTAAAATTGTTATGAGACAAAAATACTTTAGGGTTAAAGATTATAAGAAACAAAGAGAACCACTCCATAATGGTAGAAATTTCATTAGTGAATATATAACAATTCAAAGTATATTTTCCCTAATAGTTGAGCTTTCACTATAAAACAAAGATTAACAGAAATACAAGGAAGGATTAATAAGCTTACCATCATATCATGTGGATTTGACAGTTCTCTTAGTAACTGACAGATGGGACAAATATTCATTAAAGTTTAGATTCAAACAAATCAACTATCATTTTTGACCTAACATAACATAAAACAATTTAACTCAGTTCTGGAGAATCCATATCCCTAAAGCACACAGGGAATATTTTAAAATTACTATTTACTCACTAAAAATAATATCTTCAGAATATATTAAGGGATAGGATTATCCAGACTATTTTGCCAATGTATATCTGCAAACATACATACTGATAACAGTTTGAAAAAAATGAAACAAGACAAAACTAGGGAGGGATACAAACCATAATAGACTCTCAAATTTAGGAAACAAATTGAGGGTTGCTGGAGGGGAGATGGGGTTAGAGAATGGGTAACTTCATGATGGACATTGAGGAGGGTATTGTAATGTAATGTAGTAATGTAATGTATGTAATGTAATGTAATGTAATTGTAGTGTAATGAGCACTGGGTATCATATAAGATGATGAATCACAGACCTGTACCCCTGAAACAAATAATGCATTATATGTTAATTAAAAATTTTTTTAAATGATGACTATTTGAGTACTATTTAAGTACTTTGTATTGTTTTACTGTATCACTTTAAAATTATGAGAACTACACTAGCATGGATTCATAATATAAATTATTAATTTCATGTAAATATTTTATCTATTTGATAATTTGAAACTACTTTCCATTTCCAATTTGTATAAATACACTGTTCAAAAATTCTATGTGCATAATATTTGTACATATAGAAAGCAAACAAAAATAAGTTTTTTTCACATCTTGTTTGATATATTTAAAGTGCACTTTTTAATTAAACCCCCAAATAAGAGCTTTACTATAGAAAACTTCTCAGGGGCGCCTGAGTGGCTCAGTGGGTTAAAGTCTCTGATTTTGGCTCAGGTCATAATCCCGGGGTCATGGGATAGAGCCCCACATTGGGCTCTCTGCTCCGCGGAGAGCCTGCTTCCTCCTCTCTCTCTCTCTGCCTGCCTCTCTTGCCTGCTTATGATCTCTGTCAAATAAATAAAATCTTAAAAAAAAACTCCTCAAATAAAAATTGTTTTAACTACATTAATATATGTAAATATCTTTTTTCTCCCTTACAATATATTTCCTGAGCTCTAAATTATAGAATTCAGTATAACTTGAAATTTTTTCAGGTGCTCTTATATTGAATTTTTTGAAATATATTTTCAGTGGATAAAACTATGATGGACATTCACAAACTCCCAACACCTCAGTAAATCTTAACAGTATGCTTGATTTAGTTCAGAATTATAAAAACTAAAATTAAACTTTAATTTTATAGCAGATACAAATAAGGCCCCATTTCTTTTGCCTTTCCCATTTTCCTCTACTGGGAAAGAATCAATCCAGAATTTCGAATTTTTTGCTACTATAAACAAGAAAAGTTATGAAACTTATTGTGCAAATATCCTAATGCACATTTGTAAGAAAGTCACTAGATTGTACTTATAGAAGTAGAATTCCTGAGCCAGAGGGTTTGACCATTTCCAGCTTTTCTAGATATTGTAAACACTGCCCTGTAAAGGGCTGTACCTATGTCCACTTACCTAGCAGTACCTGAGATTTTTTTATTTACCTCTTGACCAACATTTGCTATTTTTAGAGTTTAATCCTCTAGCCAATACGATGTTGGCTAAGTATCATTTCATCATAGTTTTAATTTACTTCTTTGACTACCTCTAGGTAGGGGTTATTTTCAAAGTTGTGATAGATCAAAGATGGCCACAATCTTTGAAGCTCATCCCATTTAACCCATTAAAATAGTACATTGCATCCATTTTTTAAAGATTGTATTTATTTATTTATTTATTTATTTGAGACAGAGAACATATGCAAGCATGAGTGGGGATGGAGAGGGGCAGAGGGAGAGGGAGAAGCAGACTCCCTGCTGAGCTGCCCCCCCACCCAATGCAGCATTCCATCCCAGGACCCTGGGATAATGACCTGAGCTGAAGGCAGAAACTTAATCAACTGAACCACCCAGGTTCCCTGCATCAATTTTCTACACTGAGGCATCCTTGCATTCTAGAGTAAGCATTTTTAGTTATGACTTTTCATATTTCACCTAATCTAACATGCCATTATTTATGAGATGATTTATTTAATGAACTCCAAAGAATAGAGTATTACTTTAATCATGACCCAATGATTTTATGTCATTCAGAATTATTTCACTAATTGAAAGATCTGCTAGGCTTACAGAAATGGTTATTTACCACATTATGGTACATTCAAATTTCTTAATGAATTTTAATATTTTTAAATTCAGAGTTCAAATATATTACCATAACAAACTAAAAGATTTTTCTAAGTGTGGGGTTTTCATTTATTAGGCTCCATAAAGCACTTCTTCTTTGCTTTGAAAGGAATATGGAATTATGTTCATTCCTTCAATACAACTTTGCACATTTTTATTACCCATTACTTTTTTTTCTAGTTCTCTAATATGTAAGATAACAAAATTTTCATTTGAACTGAAGTTTTCTTGATCCTATTTTAAATGAAAAATAACTTTGACAAAATACCAACATTAAAAAACAGAACAAAACCTAAAGTGACAATACTAAGAATAGCTATGAATAAGGTCATGTATATATGGCTCAAAATGCTTACAAATTTAGGAACAGTTCATGTAGGCCATCCTCTAATATTTGCAAAGATTGGGAAGGATTACAAAGGAGGGCCATTTAACATGTCTCTACCCTTGAAAGTTAGAAATTAATAGTTTGATCATTATTCTTTCATATGGCAAAAATTTAAAACTCAAAGCAATTTTGTATGAATATTTGACAAAAATACCAAAGAATATTGAATTCATTTTTATAGATGCCTTGACATATTCTTAATGGGTTAACAGTATTTAGGTGACTAACAAGAAATGCATAATCAATAGTTTATTATATTCCATAAGACTCCTTTTTCTCTCCTTAATGTCAAGAAAATTTATAATTTTATTGTTATAATCAAGTATTAACATAATTTTTGTTCTATTTATAGTAATGGTCTAATAAATTAAAATTGATTCTAATTTTATCACTAGATTATATTATGTTCTTTAAAATATGTTAAATTTTAATCTTTAAAATAAAATTACTGGGCGCCTGGGTGGCTCAGTGGTTTAAGCCTCTGCCTTCGGCTCAGGTCATGATCTCAGGGTTCTGGGATCGAGTCCCACATCGGGCTCTCTGCTCAGCAGGGAGTCTGCTTCTGCCCCATCTCTCTCTGCCTGCCTCTCTGCCTACTTGTGGTCTCTCTCTGTGTCAAAAAAATAAATAAAATCTTTAAAAAATAATAATAAAATAAAATAAAATTACTATTTTAAAATGTAAAATTAAAATTGAAAATTTTTAACCAAAATTCTTTAAATAAATGAAAACACTTATTGAAATCTAGTTGTATTGACTATTGACAATATATTACAGTTTTGTGTTCAATATGCATCTAGTAGTCAATGTAAAATATTGGTATCACTCTAAAATATCACATCTAGATCTATAAAAGATATTTAAAGCTAATATAGTTTTTGTTTCAAATATCCACTAGCTACTGTGTGCAATTTTTTGATATACTATGAAAATGCCAACTGGAACTACAAGAGAAACAACAAAATGTGTGTTTACCATAAATAGGCAGTGATACTTGTAAGAATCAGTTGCATCCATGCTTTTCTAGAGTAAGGATGTAGTAAATTAATTCAGCTGGCTTTTCTCCTCCTCCATTAGTTTTTTACTGTTGCCCTAATAATTAGTACAACCTTAATGGCTCCAAAGAAAATAGATTTACTATCTTATAGTTCTAGAAGTCAAAAATCCCAACATGCCTAAATGTTAAAATCAAGGGTATTGGCAGGGCCTTATTCCTCTCAGGAAGCTCTGCAGGAGAATCCATCTCCTTGCCTTTTCCAGGTTCTAGAAGCCATCAAACATTTCTCGGCTCCTGTCTCCCTTCTTCATTGTCACAAGCAACAAAGGGCTGCCATCTCTTTGACCTTTAGTCCATAAAATTTAATCTCTCTTTGATCACAGCAGAAAGAGTCTTCTGCTTTTAAACCCGGGGACACATCTGGATAATTCTGGGTAATTTCTCCCATTTCAAGGTCCTTAACTTTAATTACATCTGCTAAATTCTCTTTTACCTTGCAAAGTAACAGATTCACAAATTCTAAGGATTAGATCCTGGAAATCTTGGGTGGGCCATTATTCTGCCTACAACATTTATATAAGCACTTTCTTTGCACAAATCTTTCCCTTACCCTAAAGCAGTATTTGTTTCCATACATAGTAGCAGGGCCCAGCCATATTCATGTGATTTCAGTATAAACTTTGAGGAAAAAAAAAATGTGGAGAAGTGTTTCCTTGCTACCTGAATGTTGACCCAAGAACAAATATTATGTTTATCAGTTTGTGTTATGTTAATGGTAGACATCAGATCACAGGTGACAGAAGTAGCCAAAGTTTATCTAAATATATTTTTGGCTTTTTCTTTATTTTTTCTTTCTTTCTTTAGTGTCAAGTTTTTATTTGAAGTGTAGAGTGAATTATAGAGTGTAACATTTTAGTTTCAGGTGTAGAATTTAATGATTCATCAATTACATACAACACCTAGTGCTCATTACAAGTACCCCCCTTTATTTTTTTAAGATTTTTATTTACTTGAGAGAGAATGAGAGCAAGAGAGATGATAGGGAGAAGGAGAAGCAGGCTTGCTGCTGAGCCAGGAGCCTGATGTTGGGGGGGTTTATTATTGGGGTTACAAAGCATAAATTATAGTGTTCTCTTGGCTTCATTCTTTTCTATAACTCAGGATCCTCTTTTGAACATATGAGTTTTTTTGTAAAATTACTTGCATTTGTAGGACTGAGGTATCTATTTGCTGCCAGCCAAGGGTTACTCTGATTCTAGAGGCCACCTACAGCTCTTGTCACATGACTTCCTCTGTAGGCCTTATATACTCATGGACTTAATCTCTTCCATGGGGAAGAGTCCAGCCCCTTTTAGGGCTTACCTAGTCAGATCAGCCAGCATCATCACCCTTTTGATCATCTTAAAGTCCACTAATTTAGGACCTCAGTTATATCTATAGAATACTTTCACCTTGGTCATTTAACATGACAATGAGAGTACTGCCCATCATACTGACAGGATTATATAAGGTGTATACACCAAGGAGCTAATATCTTAGAATTCATCTTAAATTTTTGCTTACTATAGCAAATTACTGCTAGCCATCCCAGAATTGAAATGGCTCCCAGGAACACACCTACCTAGAGTTTTGATGACTCACTAGACAGTAGGACACTAAAGAGCTGAGCCAGATATCATACAATGATATGAATGTGGCATTCAGCACCTAGTGACACAAGTATGAGGGTATAGGAACCTGATAACTTGAAATTCCCTAAGTCTGATACCATGCATGAAAATTGTTAGAATTTCCTCCCAATTTTGATAATAACCATAAAAATTTGCATTATACTCATAAACTGTGAGGCTAAAAGAAATGTTCAAAGGCTTCAAGTTGTTAAAAAACAAAACAAAACAAAACAAAAACCTGATTCTGGTCAACCATGCTATAAGGGAAGACTGAATTAAATTCTTTGTCTTTCAAAAATGTTGTCATTTAAGCAGGCAAAGAATATACAATGAGAACATGTAAAAAATACTATAGAAGTTAAATTGTCATTCTTTTGCTTTTTTAAATTGCAGGTGCATATGTCACATTGGCAGGGTTTTTTTTGTTTGTTTGTTTGTTTGAGAAATTGTGATGTAGAGAATTCAGCAAAGATGGTGAATCAGGATGACCCAAGGTCACTTCACCCCGTGGATATAAGGGGGTAACACTCTCATCAGTAGAAATAACCCAGAAAATGGCCTGAAGACTGGCAGAATAAGTTCCACAACTAAATGAAGAGAAGAGGCCACAAAGAGGGAAGGAAGGACAGACACATGGTCAGGAAATAAATGGACTTGGAGGACTGTATGAGAGACAAGAATGAATGCTGCAAGCATGAAAAGGGAGAGAAACAGGTACACAACCATGAACCCACAAGGGAAGATGGATCCCCATAACATTTGGCTTTGAAAATCAGAAGAGCCAAATTTAAATGTATTTTTAAAACCAGTGGGACTTAAAACCTGGAATTAAGAAAAAAAAAAATGAGTGGCCTCAGATCTAGGAGAGCAAGAGGATCCCCAAAGACGGATCACAACAGCCAGCCAATAGAGATACAGCATAGTATAAGAGTTTGAAAGGTGCTTGGGACATAGAGAAGGAAGATTTACTAATAATCTCAGTGTCCTATACAGGCAGTGCTATAGGCGTGGCAGTATGTAAGCAGTCCTTATGGTTGCCAGGACCATTCCAAAGTGACTCCAACCCCACAGAGAGGGAAGGATAACCACACACACACCAGCAGCGGACTGGAGGACCCACCCATCAATGAAGGATTCTCAGGGACAACACAGGAAATCACCCTGCAGTTTAACACCACTGTGTCTATGGCAAATGCCATATCTGACTAAACTCAAGCCCAAGGCATCTCCAGACTGCCCTACTAACATCATAGGAAGTAAACACTTTCCAAAACAGTCACAGAAAGCCATTCATGCAGATGACTGAAGAAAAAAGAAGACAAAATAAACAAACAAGTGGCTTAGCTACAACACTGGGGTGAATCCATCATGCATAAGAAATGTCCCTGAAGTCCAGGGTTCTGGTGAACAGGAGATACTGTGTGGTAGCGCACTACAGGATCTCTTCCACATAAGGACATAATTTTCAACTGCAGGAAAGACATATATGTCTTTCCTAATACACAGAAAGAGACTCTGAGTTAGACAAATGAGGAGAGAGAGGAATATGTCCAAAGTGAAAGAACAGAACAAAAATCCCAAGAGAACTAAGTTAAACAGAGATAGCGAACATGTTTGATAGAATATTTAAGTAAAGATCATGAAGATACTCTTCAGACTTAAAATTGGAGGATATCCACAGACCCTTAACAATGAAATAGAAAGAATCAGATGAAAAACACAATAAATGAAATTAAAAATACACTAGATGGAATAAATAGTGGCCTAGATGCACAATAAATCAGTGACCTGGAGGACAGAATGATGGAAAGTAATATAGCTGAGCAGGTGTGAGGAAAAAAAATATGCAAAATAAGAATATACATAGGGAATTTGGCAACACCATTAAGCATAGTAACACTGACATTACAAGGATCCCAGAAGGGCAAGAAAGAAAGGGAGGCAGAAATATTTTTGAACAATCAGCTGAAAATGTTTCAAATCTTCAGAAGGAAACAAATCTAGATCCGGGAAGCACAGAGACACACCCTCCCAACAAAATCAATCCAAGTAGATTTTGGATTGGCTCCACAAGAAGACATATGGTCCTTGACATGGCAGAAGGTAATGATGATTAGAATTTAAAAGCAGGAAGAGAAAGAAAGCAGTTACACAAGGGAAACCCCATAAGGCTCTCAGCTGACTTTTCAGCAGAAACTTTTCAGGCCTGAAAGGATTGGCATGATATATTCAAAGTATTAAAAGGAAAAAATCTGCAGCCAAGAATATTGTATCCAGCAAGACTATTATTCACAAGTTGAGACTAAGAGTTTCACAGATGGGGCTTCTGGGTGGCTCAGTGGGTTAAAGCCTCTGCCTTTGGCTCAGGTTATGATCCCAGGGTCCTGGGATCAAGTCCCACATTGGGCTCACCACTCAGCAGGAAGTCTGCTTCCCTTCCTCTCTCTCTCTGCCTGCCTTGTGATCTCTGTCTGTCAAATAAATAAATAAAATCTTTAAAAAAGAGAGAGAGAGTTTCACAGACAAACAAAAGTTAAAGAAACTCATGAACACTAAATCCACATTACAAGAAAAGTTAAAGGGTACTCTGAGCAGGAAGATCATAAACAAGAATAAGGAAAGTAGAAGGTTCAAAAACAATAAAAATAAGTATAATCTGTTAAAAATCAGTGAAGGGATTCACAAAATGGAAGGACGTAAAGTGTAATACCATACAACTACAATGTGGGGAAGAAGAGTAAAGAATGGGTTCAAACATAGGTAACCATCAAATTAATATAGACTGCTATAGGCATAAGATGTTACATCCAAATCAAATAGTAATAATAAATCAAAACCCAGCAATAGACATGCAAAAATTAAAGAGGAAGGAATCCCAGGATGTCACTCAAGAAAGCCAATTGTGAGAGAGGAGAGAGTGAGAGAATAACAGAAGAAAAACTGCAACTATTGAATCATTGAAAACTTACATCAAAAACTAATGGTGTACTATATGCTGGCTATTTGAACATAATAATAAAAATAATAAAATAAAAATTTTAAAAAGTCAAGTGAGAGTACGATGTTACAGGTTATAAGAAAATTAAAACATTTGTTTTTATGCAAAAAAATAAAGAAAAACTACAAAACAACCACAAAATAAGTAACAACATGACAATAAATATAAACCAATCAATAATTACTCTAAATGTAACTGGACTAAATACCCCAAAAAGAGACATACGGTGATGAAATGGATAAAAATTCAAAGATCCATCTGTATACTACCTACAAGAGACTCATTTCAGACACATGTAGATTGAAAGTGAAGCGATGGAGAAGCATTTATTATCCAAATGGAAGTGAAAAGAAAGCCAGTGGACCAATATTTATATCAGACAAAATAGACGTTAAACAAAGGCTATAACAAGAGACAAAAAGGAAACTATATAATCATAAAAGAGATAATCCAACAAGAAGACAATTGTAAGTATTTATGCACACAACATGGGAGAACTCAAATACTTAAAAGTTAATAACAAACTTAAAGTAATCAATAGTAATACAATAATAGAAGGGGACTTTTAATGCCCTACTTATGTCAATGGACAATTCATCCAAGTAGAAAATCAAAAAGGAAACTCTGGCTTTAAATGACACACTGTACCAGTTGGCTCTAACAGATATATTCAGACCATTCCATCCTGAAGCAGAATACACAGTCTTTTCAAGTGCACATGAAACATTCTCCAGAGTAGATCACATATTAGGCCACAAAACAAGCCTCAACAAATTCAAAAAGATCAAAGTTATTCCATGCATCATTTCTGATTACAACACCATGAAACTGTAAATCAACCACAAGAAAAAATCTGGAAAGGTTAACATGAGGTTAAATAACATGCTACTAAACAATGAATGGGTCAAAATAAAAGAGGTAATCAAAAAAATACATGGAGACAAATGAAAATAAAAACACATGGTTTCAAAATCTTCAAGATGCAGCAAAAGCTGTTCAAATAGGAACGTTTATAGCAATACAAGCCTACCTCAATAAGAAAGAACAGTCTCAAATAAATAATAGAAACATATCTAAAGAAGCTAGAAAAAGAACAGAACCCAAAGCCAATAAAAGGAAATCATAAAGGTGGGACAGAAATATTTGAAATAGAAACTAAATAATAATAATAATAATAATAATAGAACAGATCAATGAGATTAGGAGATTGGTTTTGTTTTTTAATTAAAAAAATGATAAACCTCAAAAATAAAAGAAGACTCAAAATAAAAAAGACAGATGACTTAAAATCAGAAATGAAAGAGTAGAAATAACTGACACCACAGAAATACAAAGGGTCATATGACATTACAAAAAGTTATAAGCCAACAAATTATACACTTAGAAAAAAATGGAAAAATTTCTAGAAAAATAAACTATCAAAATTGAATGAGGGGGCGCCTGGGTGCCTCAGTGGGTTAAAGCCTCTGCCTTCAGCTCAGGTCATGATTCCGGGGTTCTGGGATCGAGCCCCGCATCGGGCTCTCTGCTCGCAGGAAGCCTGCTTCCCTTCCTCTCTCTCTGCTTGCCTCTCTGCCTACTTGTGATCTCTGTCAAATAAATAAATAAATAAATAAATAAATGATGAAATAGAAAATTTGAACAGACTGACTACTGAGGCATTACTTCTAATCAAACTTCCAACAAATGAAAGTCCAGGACCAGAGAGCTTCACAGGTAAATTCTACCAAACATTTTAAGAAGACATCTGTACTCTGAAAACTATAAAACTTTGATGAAAGAAACTGAAGAAGACATAAAGAAAAGGAAGATATTTGGAGCAAGATGGCGGAGAAGTAGCAGCTGAGACGGCATCAGGTAGCAGGAGATCAGCTAGATACCTTATCGAAACATTGCGAACACCTACAAATCCAACGGGAGATCGAAGAGAGGAAGAACAGCAATTCTGGAAACAGGAAATCGACCACTTTCTGAAAGGTAGGACCGGCGGAGAAGTGAATCGAAAGCGACGGGAGGATAGACCGCGGAGGAGGGGCCGGCTCCCGGCAAGCGGCGGAGCCACAGAGCACTAAATCGGGACTTTTAAAAGTCTGCTCCACGGAGGGACATCGCTCCAGAGGCTAAACCGGGGTGAAGCCCACGCGGGGTCAGTGTGGCCCCAGGTCCCGCAGGGTCACAGAAGGGTGTCTGAGTGTCGCAGAGCTAGCAGGTATCGGAGCAGGAAGCTGGCTACAGAGACAGAGCCGAGGAGTGAGCTCTCAGCTTGGGGTTACCTTGAATCGGTCGCAGGCTGGGTGAGCTCCAAGCGCGGCGAGAGGCGAGGGATATGGAGTAGCCGGGACTTTTCTCTGAGGAGTGGAGCCCCGAATCTCAGCTCTTCCGGGCCGGAGACTAGCAGGCCGCCATTTTCATTCCCGTACTCCAGACTCTACGGAAAGCGCTCAGGGAAAAAAAGCTCCCGAAAGCGAAACCGAGCGGATTACTCAGCCCGGCCACTGGTAAGGGCGGTGCAGCTCTGCCTCGGGCAAAGACACTTGAGAATCACTACAACAGGCCCCTCCCCCAGAAGAACAAAAGAAAACCAGCCAAGATCAAGTTCACTTAACAAGGAGAGCAGCGGAATTCCAGAGGAGGATAAAGCAATGCGCGGAATTCATGGCTTTCTCCCCATGATTCTTTAGTCTTGCAGTTAATTCAATTTTTTCTTTAAAGGGCATTTTCCTAGGGACTTTGCCACCCTTTTAGTATTTTATTTGCTCCTTCATATAATCTTATCTGGAAAAAATGACAAGGCGGAAAAACTCACCACAAAAAAAAGAACAAGAGACAGTACCAAAAGCTAGGGACCTAATCAATACAGACACTGGGAATATGTCAGATCTAGAGTTCAGAATGACAATTCTCAAGGTTCTAGCCGGGCTTGAAAAAGGCATAGAAGATATTAGAGAAACCCTCTCTGGAGATATAAAAGCCCTTTCTGGAGAAATAAAAGAACTAAAATCTAACCAATTTGAAATCAAAAAAGCTATTAGTGAGGTGCAATCAAAAATGGAGGCTCTTACTGCTAGGATAAACGAGGCAGAAGAAAGAATTAGTGATATAGAAGACCAAATGACAGAGAATAAAGAAGCTGAGCAAAAGAGGGACAAACAGCTACTGGACCACGAGGGGAGAATTCGAGAGATAAGTGACACCATAAGACGAAACAA
>PISX010023267.1:0-30078 GCA_004024625.1 Mellivora capensis
TAGCTTCTAGTTTTGTTGATCTGTTCTACTGTTTTTCTGGTTTCTATTTCATTGATCTCTGTTCTAATCTTTATTATTTCTCTTCTCCTGCTTGGTTTAGGTTTTATTTGCTGCTCTTTGTACAGCTCCTTTAGGTCTAAGGTTAGCTTGTGCATTTGGGACTTTTCTACTTTTTTGAGAGAGGCTTGGATGGCTGTGTATTTCCCCCTTAGGACTGCCTTTGCAGTATCCCATCGGTTTGGGACCAATGTGTTTTCATTCTCATTAATTTCCATGAATTGTTTAACTTCTTCTTTAACTTCCTGCTTGACCCATTCATTCTGTAGTGCGATGCTCTTTAACTTTCAAGTGTTTGAATTCCTTCCAAATTATTTCTTGTGACTGAGTTCTAGTTTCAAAGCATTTTGGTCTGAAAATATGCAGGGAATAATCTGTCTTTTGGTGTCAGTTGAGACCTGACTTGTGACCCAGCATGTGGTCTACTCTGGAGAAAGTTCCATGTGCACTTGAGAAGAATGAGTATTCTGTTGTTTCAGGGTGGAATGTTCTGTATATATCTACGAAGTCCACCTGGTCCAATGTGTCATTCAGAGCTCTTGTTTCTTTGTTGATCTTTGGCTTAGATGATCTGGCCATTGCTGAGAGTGGAGTGTTGAGATCTCCTACTATTAATATAGTATTATCATATGACTATTTGGGTGAATAGTTGTTTTATGTCATTGGCTGCTCCCACGTTGGGGGCATAGGTATTTATAACTGTTAGATTTTCTTCTTGGATAGGCCCTTTAAATATGATCTAGTGTCTCTCTACATCTCTTATGACAGTATTTGGTTTAAAATAATTTGTCTGATACGAGAATTGTACCCAAGCCTTCTTTTGACGTCTGTTGGCATATAAATGGTTCTCCATCCTCTCACGTTCAATCTGGAGGTGTCTTTACTTTCAAAATGAGTCTCTTGTAGACAGCATGTGAGTGGGTTCTGTCTTTTTATCCAGTGTCCAACCCGGTGCTGTTTTATGGAAGCATTTAGGCCCTTCATGTTGAAAGTAACTATTGAAAAGTATGAATTTAGTGCCATTGTATTGCCTGTAAAGTCCCTATTTCTATAGATTGTCTCTGTAAATTTCTGGTCTATATTACTCTTGGGGTCTTTCTTCTTTTATAGAATCCCCCTTAATATTTCTTTTATGACTGGCTTGGTGGTCACATATTCTTTCAGTTTCTGCCAGTCCTGAAAGCTCTTTGTCTTGCCATCTGTTCTGAATGAGAGCCTTGCTGGATAAAGTATTTTGGCTGAATTTTCTTCTCATTTAGCACCCTTAATATGTCTTACCAGACCTTTCTGGCTTGCCAAGTTTCTGTGGATAAGGTCTGATGTTTTTCTGATATTCCTACCTCCATATGTAAGGAATCTCCTCTCCCCAGCTATTCTCAGGATAGTTTCTTCAGCTGTTTGATTTGCAAGCTTTACTATTACATGTCAGTATATTGATCTATTTTTTACTATTGATCTATTTTTTACCCATTTGTGTCCAAGAGCCCTCTCTGGCTCTTGGACAAAAATGCTTGTTTCATTCCCCAGATTAGGGAGGTTCTCAGCTATGATTTGCTCAAATATAGTCTCTAGATTTCTCTCTTCCCCCACCCTCTAGGGATCCAAATAGTCCTGACACTGAAATGTTTCAAGGCATCATTAATCTCTCTAAGCCTTTTCTCATGGGCTACTGCCTGCCTATCTCTGTTTCCTCAACTTCCTTCCTTTCCATCAGCTTATCTTCTAGATCACTTACTCTCTCTTCTGCCTCATTTACCCTGGCTGTTAGAGTAGTCAGCTTAGACTGCATCTCATTCATAGCATTTTAAAGTTTGGCCTGATTAGATATTATTTAGATTAGAGATTCTATATTTTCACTAGTGCTTTTTTCAAGCCTAGCTATTGACTTTATGATTGCTATCCTGAAGTCTATCTCTGACATCTTTCTTATATCCATATCAATTAGTTGGGGGACATGGGCTCTGATTCTTTTCTTTGTTGGGAGTTCCTCTTTCTAGCCGTTCTGTTGAGGGATGGTTGAGTGAATGAATAGAGTCCAAAATATCAGGCACAACCCAAGCAAAATGCACCCTAAAAAAAATCCAAAGTGGTCAGAAGCTACTACAGATATACAAACAAAGCCAAGAGGATGCAAAACAACCTTTAAAAAATGGGAGGAGGGGAAACACTATAATCTCTCTGGGTAGACAAAGCAGGGTGATCTACTTTTTTTCTTAATCAGTGTAGCTAAAATATTTATTCTTTCTTTTCTATTTTTTTAAACACTTTTCCCTATTCAAAGGGACTCTTATTTCCCAACTTATGTTCTTAAGTTGCTTTTTAATTTCTATTTTTTCCATATCTACATTTTAAAGATTTATGTCTCATACTAGTCCATTTTTAACTCTATTCAATTTTATCTTGAATAGATATATATACCATCAATAAAAAAAAAAAACAGAAATTATTAACAGGAACCAAAATTAAAATCTGAGTTGAAAAGGACAAAAATGAAAAAAAAGACAAAAATGAGGGTAATGGTATTCAATAATTTTACTACAATCACTCCAAATTATTCTGCAATCATGGAATAAATTTATAAACAAGTAACAGAAGGAAAAGGAAAATTGGTACATTCACAAATATGTGAAAATCAAATATTACAGTACTAAATAATCAATGAACCAAATTAGAAATCAAAAGGGAAGTTAGAAAATACACAAAGATGAACAAACAAAACCAACAACGTATCACGAATAATGAGATGCAGAAGAGCAGGCTGTAGAGGCTGTAGAGGGAAATTTGTACCTAAAAATGCCTATATTTGAAAAGGAGAACAATCTCAAATCAATAATCTAAACTTGTAGAAGAATAAGACCAAGTGAGCCCATACAACACCAACAGAAGTAAATAATTAAAACTAGAGGAGAAATAAAAAGAGAATAGAAAAACAGTAGAGAAAAATCAATGAAACTAAAAAGTGATTCTTTGAAAATACTGATAATCTTCTAGCTACACTGATGAAGAAAAAGGAGATAGGATTCAAAATACTAAAATAAAGAATGAAAGAGGGAATATTACAAAATCAACTAAAGAAAAACAGAAAATCTGAATAGACATATAATAAGTAAAGAGATTGAAATCATAATAAAAATAATCTTCCCATAAAGAAAATCTAGCTTCATGGTGAATTCTGCCAAATGTTTAAAGAAGAATTAATACCTACCTTTCATAAACTCTTCTAAAAAACAAAAGAGGAAATACTTCTTAACCTATTCTATGAGGCCATTATTTTACTAATACCAAACCCAAACAGAGATGTCACAAGAAAAGAGCAAATACAAAACAAACCACCACCACCAACAAAGGACACACCAATATTCATTAAGAGCATGGATGTAAAAAATACTCAATAAAAATACTAGAAAATGAAATAGAACAACATATAGAAAGGATTATACACCATGAACAAGTAGTTTTTAATCCCAATTTTTGGTTTGGGTGCAGTTTGCTTTTCTCTAAACCTCCAAAAACCATCAAAAGCTATCAAGGTGAGAGAAAAAAAACAAACAAAAGAGCAAACAAACATAAAAACCTCCAGAGAACAAAAGCCTGAAAAACCAGTTTCCTCAGAGCCCACCCACTTGATGGGGGCAGGAGGACATAACTCAGGGAACATTGCCTGAAAACCCACATGGCAGGCCCCTCCCCCAGAAAACCAACCAGGAAAAAAAAAAAAAAAAAAAAAGAAAAAAAAAGACAAGAGAACAACCACTACTACTTCATAGATACAACTTTTATTTTTAATTCGTTCCCACTATCCTGGTTCATTTTTTTTATATATAGACAATTTTTTTAACCAATTTACCATCACAGTGAGATGTCCAGTACATCAAATTCCATAATAACCTTTTAACCTGAACTTTTTAATACATATACCCGTGTTTTTCTTTTGCTTTTCTATTTTTTAATTTTTTAAAAAATTTTAGCTTAGCTTAGTTTATTCCTTTTTTGTATTTTTATTTTTTAATATTCATATAGAGTTAAACTTCAAGAGTTAAACCCCTTTCCCCAATCAATGCTACCCCTATAGGTAAACCAATTTTTAATCCCCCTTTATCTTAGGAAAGTTGAGTCCTTTAACAAAGATATCAAGATACATCCAGGAAGAATCAACATAACCTTCCTCGCCCACACTGAGAATTTATAACCACTCTCCCATCTTTTTCTCCTGCCAGCGTTTCTGTGAATTTGTGTTTGTCCTGGTAGTATATAAATCTTATACTTGCGGTTCTTTTTGACGGGGTTCTTTTCTTTTCTTGCTTTTATATATATATATATATTTTTTTTTTTTTTTTCCTTGTCACATACTTTAATCAGTCTTTTTGTTTGTCTGTTTTTGTTTGTATACTTCATAACTCTTATCTTGGGGCCCATTTGGGCTGAGCCTTCTCTTTTATCTTCCCTTTTCTCTCTCTCTCTATCTCTCTCTTTTTTCTTTTTCTTGTCTTTTTTCTCTCATTTGGGTGTGGACTCCTGATTGCTCAGAAGCGTTCCAGGGTGCACCTTGACTGCACCACGGTCGATACATCCAGCTACATCCATTCAGCCATCTCTCACCAAAATGACTAGGAGGAGGAATGGCCAACAGAAGAAAAATTCAGAGGATGGGCCTTCTGCAACAGAGCTAATGACTATCAACATAGACAATATGTCAGAAAGGGAATTCAGTCTAACAATTATCCAGGCAATAGCTAGGTTGGAAAAAGCCATGGATGACCAAACGGAAATGATTAGGGCAGAACTGAAAGCCACCAGGGATGATGTTCACAATGTTAGGGAAGAACTGAAAGCCACCAGGGATAATGTTCACAATGCTCTCAATGAGTTCCAATCTAATCTAAATTCTCTAAAAGACAGGGTAACTGAGACAGAAGATAGAATTAGTGATCTGGAGGACAAACAGATAGAGAGAAAGGATCAGGAGGAAGCCTGGAACAAACAGCTTAGAAGCCATGAAAACAGAATCAGGGAAATAAATGATGCCATGAAATGTTCCAACGTCAGAATTATTGGAATCCCTGAAGGGGAAGAGAAAGAAAGAAGTCTAGAAGATATACTGGAACAAGTTTTCCATGAAAATTTTCCCAATTTCGAGAATGGAACCAGCATTCATGTACTAGAGGCAGAATGGTCTCCCCCCCAAGATTATAGATTCTCTAACGTCCTCGAGACACCTAAAAGCAAGAATGAAGAATTATAATTGTAGGCAGGCCCTCTTGAAGGCAGCTAGGACAAAGAAGCTCCTTATGTAGAGGAAAGCCCATCAGAATAACATCAGACCTGTCCACAGAAACCTGGCAAGCCAGAAAGGGCTGGCAAGATATATTCAGGGCACTAAATGAGAAGAACTTGCAGCCAAGAATACTTTATCCAGCAAGACTAACATTCAAAATGGATGGAGAGATAAAGAGTTTCCAAGACCAGCAAGGCTTAAAAGAGTATGCAACCACCAAGCCGACACAGCAGGAAATATTAAGGGGGGGGTTCTATAAAAGAGGAAAAATCCTAAGAATATCACTGAACAGAAATATAGAGACAATCTACAGAAAGAAAGACTTCAAAGGAATTTCAATGTCAATAAAAACGTATCTATCAATAATCACTCTCAATGTGAATGGCCTAAATGCACCCATAAAACGACATAGGATTGCAGATTGGATAAAACGACAGGACTCATCCATATGTTGTCTACCAGAGACCCATTTCAAACCTAAGGATACACCAAGATTCAAAGTGAAGGGTTGGAGAAGCATCTTTCATGCCAATGGGCCTCAAAAGAAGGCTGGGGTAGCAATTCTCATATCAGATAAATTAGATTTTAAACTAAAGACTGTAGTCAGAGATACAGAAGGACACTACATCATTCTTAAAGGGACTATCCACTAAGATGATATAACAATTGTAAATATCTATGCCCACAATATGGGACTAGCCAATTATATAAGACAACTGTTAATCAAGATAAAGAGTCATATTGATATGAATACATTGATAGTAGGAGATCTTAACACGCCTCTCTCAGTAATAGATCCAAGCAGAAAATCAATAAAGAAATAAAAGCATTGAATGACGCATTGGACCAGTTGGACCTCATAGATATATACAGAACATCCCACCCTAACAACAGAATACTCATTCTTCTCAAGTGCACATGGAACCTTTTCCAGAATAGACCACATACTGGGTCACAAATCAGGGCTTAACCAATACCAAAAGACTGAGATTATTCCCTGCATATTCTCAGAACAGAATGCTTTGAATCTGGAGCTCAATCACAAGGAAAAGATTTGAAGGAACTCAAACACCTGGAAGCTAGAGACCACCATGCTTAGGAGTGCTTGGATCAACAAGGATATCAAAGAAGAACTTAAACAGTTCATGGAAACCAATGAGAATGAAGACACTTTGGTCCAAAACCTATGGGATACAGAAAAGGCGGTCCTAAGGGGGAAATACATTGCCATCCAAGCCTCCCTCAAAAAAATTGAATAATCCAGAATACAACAGCTGTCTCTACACCTTAAAGAACTGGAGAATCAACAACCAATTAAACCAACTCCACGCACAAGAAGGGAAATAATCAAGGTTAGAGCAGAGATCAATGAGGTAGAAAGTAGAGATACAGTAGAACGTATCAATGAAACTAGAAGCTGGTTTTTTGAAAGAATCAATAAGATCGATAAACCACTGGCCACACTAATCCAAAAGAAAAGAGAGAAAGCTCAAATTAATAAACTTATGAATGAAAAGGGAGAGATCACAACTAACACCAAGGAAGTAGAAACAATCATCAGAAGCTATTATCAACAGTTATATGCCAATAGGTTAAGCAACCTAGATGAAATGGATGCATTCCTGGAAAACTATAAACTCCCAAAACTGAATCAGGAAGAAACTGACTACCTGAATAGACTGATATCTAGTAACGAGATTGAAGCAGTGATCAAAAACCTCCCAAAAAACAAGAGCCCAGGACCTGACCGATTCCCTGGGGAATTCTATCAAACTTTCAAAGAAGAAATAACACCTATTCTCCTGAAGCTGTTTCAAAAATTTGAAGCAGAAGGAAAACTTCCAGACTCTTTTTTATGAAGACAGCATTACCCTGATCCCCAAACCAGGCAAAGACCACACCAAAAAGGAGAATTTCAGTCCAATATAATTGATGAATATGGATGCTAAGATTCTCAACAAGATCCTAGCAAACAGGATCCAACAACACATTAAAAAGATTATCCACCATGACCAGGTGCGATTCATCCCTGAGTTACAAGGATGGTTCAACATTCGCAAATCAATCAATGCGATAGAACAAATCAATAAGAGAAGAGAGAAGAACCACACGGTCCTCTCCAATTGATGCAGAAAAAGCATTTGACAAAACCCAGCATCCGTTCCTGATTAAAACGCCTCAAAGTATAGGGATAGAGGGAACATTCCTAAACTTCATAAAAATCTATCTATGAAAGACCCACAGCAAATATCATCCTCAATGGGTAAAAGCTCACAGCCCTCCCGTTGAGATCAGGAACACGACAAGGATGCCCACTCTCACCACTCTTGTTCAACATAGTATTAGAAGTCCTAGCAACAGCAATCAGACAACAAAGAGAAATAAAAGGTATCCAAATTGGCAAGGAAGAAGTCAAACTCTCTCTCTTCGCAGATGGCATGATTCTTTATATGGAAAACCCAAAAGACTCCACCCCCAAACTACTAGAACTCATACAGCAATTCAGTAATATGGCAGGATACAAAGTCAATGTACAGAAATCAGTGGATTTCTTATATACTAACAATGAAAATACAGAAAGGGAAATTAGAGAATCGATTCCATTTACTATAGCACCAAGAACCATAAGATACCTGGGAATAAACCTAACCAAAGAGGTAAAGGATCTGTACTCGAGGAACTACAGAACACTCATGAGAGAAATTGAAGAAGACACAAAAAGATGGAAGACCATTCCATGCTCTTGGATCAGAAGAATAAACATTGTTAAAATGTCTATACTACCTAGAGCAATCTATACTTTTAATGCCATTCCGATCAAAATTCCACCGGTATTTTTCAAAGAGCTGGAGCAAATAATCCTAAAATTTGTATGGAATCAGAAGAGACCCTGAATTGCTAAGGAAATGTTGAAAAACAAAAATAAAACTGGCGGCATCACATTACCTGATTTCAAGCTTACTACAAAGCTGTGAACACCAAGACAGCATGGTACTGGCATAAAAACAGACACATAGACCAGTGGAACAGAGTAGAGAGCCCAGATATGGACCCTCAACTCTATGGGCAAATAATTTTTGACAAAGCAGGAAAAAACACACAGTGGTAAAAAGACAGTCTCTTCAATAAATGGTGCTGGGAAAATTGGACAGCTATACGTAGAAGAATGAAACTCGACCATTCTCTTACACCGTACACAAAGATAAACACCGTACACAAAGATAAACTCGAAATGGATTAAAGACCTCAATGTGAGACAGGGAGGTGAAGCATGAGAGACTATGGGCTCTGAAAAACAACCTGAGGGTTTTGAAGGGGCGGGGGGTGGGAGGTTAGGGGAGCCAGGTGGTGGGTATTAAGGAGGGCATGTATTGCATAGAACACTGGGTGTGGTGCAAAAACAATGAATACTATTACGCTGAAAATAAATTTAAAAAAATAAAAAATAAAAATACATGGAAAAAAATGAAAATGAAAACATAACAGTCCAAAGTCTTTGGGATACAGCAAAAGCAGTTCTAAGTGGGAAGTATATTGCAATACATGTCTATCTCAAGGAGCAAGAAAAATCTCAAAGAACTTAACCTTACACCTAAAAAGACAGAAAAAGAACAGCAAATGAAGCCTAGAGCCAGCAGAAGGAAAGAAATAATAAAGATTAGAGCAGAAACTAAAAGAACAGATCAATGAAACAAGGAGCTGGTTCTTTGAAAAAATTAGTAATATGATAAACCTCTTAGTCAAAAACTATAAAACAAACACAAGCTCAGCAAGGTTGCAGGAAAAAAGATTAATATACAAAAATCAACTGTGTTTCTATAAAGACTAGGAATAAACAGTATGAAAATGAAATTAAGAAATTCCATTTACAATAGCATACAAAATAAAAGATTCAGGAATAAATTATAAAAAGAATGAAAACCATATGTTGAAAACTACAAAACCTCATCGGGAGAAATTAAGAAAGACTTATGAAATCTAAAGCACAAACCACAAGAGGAAAACTAGATAAACTAGACTTCATCAAAATTTTTAAAAACTTTATGCTTCAAAGGATATTGTAAAGAAAATGAAAAAATAGCCCACAGAATAGAAGAAATGTTTGTAAATTATATATCTGGTAAGGATCTAGTATCCAGAATATATTTTTACAATTCTTTTAAGTCAACAATTAAGCAACTCAATTAAAAATGGGTAAATGATACAAATATAAACATCAGTAGTAATAAAGGGAATGCTAATCAAAACCACTACAATGACTTCACACCCAATAGAGTGGCTATAATAAAAAACAAATAAACAAAAAACAGGAAGAACAAACATGGACCCTATTACATTCCTGAAGGGAATGTAAAATGATGCAATCACTTTGGAAAGCAGTTTTGCAGTTCCTCATAAAATTAAACATTAGGTTCACTTATATGATCTAGCAATTCTATTTCTGGGTATATACCTGAGAGTACACAACACTGGCACATGAATATTCAGAGAAGCATTATTAGTAATAGTAAAAAAGTAGAAATCACCCAAATTTCTAGCAACTAATGAATGGATAAACAATGAATATACAAACAATGCAACATATTTAGTTATTAAAATGAACAAAGTACTGATACACACTATAACAAGGATATATCTTGAAAATATGCTAGATGAAAAAGCCACCCATACACAAAAATTTAGATGTTATATGATTACCTTAATTTCAAATGTGCAAATGAACAAATCCATAGAGAGAAAAAGATCAGTGGTTGTCAGGGGGAAGGGGGAGAGAGAAATGGGGAATGACTGGTAACCTGTCATTTTTCTTTTAAGGATGATGATGATGTTCTAAAACTGGGTGTGGTGCAAAAACTATGAATTCTGTTACACTGAAAAGAAATTAAAAAATAATAAAAGTAATAGTTTCACAACTCCATGAATAGTAAAACAAGAAATTGTTCAAACAAACAAACAAACAATTACGAGCCATAACAGACATGCAAGAAAAAAGACAAAATTACAAAACTGATGTAAGAAAATAGATCATAATAACAAAACCACAGGTAATTCATACAGTGCAGTTATCAAACATGGAAGTTAATGCAACAATAATAACGTTCAAAAGAGAAATTTTAAAAGTGAGAATTTCAGAAGATACCAGTCTAAAAAAATCAAATGCAAATTCTAGAATTAAAAAGTATGATACCTAAAATTAAAAATTCAATTAATAAGTTTTAATAACCAATTATCTATATTAGAACATACAACAATGAATGTAAAGATAAACCAGCAAAGAAAAAATTCCAAGTCAAAGAAGAAATAGTAAAAAGCATAGAGAGAAGGACAGAAAAAAAGAGATGAAAAGATATGGGACAAGATGAAAAGATATGGCAGAAGGTGTAACACCTATGTATTTGGTGCTTCAAAAAAAGGAAAATAGAAAAAAGGAATGAACACAAACAATATCTGAGTATAAACCAGCTGAAAATTTTTCAAATCTTATGAGAGACATTAAGTTCATATGTGAAAACTTCTACAAGTACCAAGAAGGATTATAAATACAAAGAACAGCACAACTAGCATATCTTAGTAAAACTAATAAAAATGAAAGACAAGGAAAAACAGTTTAAAGTTGCCCAAGAAGAAAATGTTTTCCTAAAAGCAACAACAGAATTGCAGTGGATTCACACAAAAAACAATGGAAGCCAGAAGATAATGTAATGACATATTGGAAGTATTCAAAGAAAATAACTCAACCTAAAATACACTTTAAAAATTAAATAAAAATAAGACAAATTAGAAAAACAGTAAGTCAGAAAAAGCCAATAATCCCAGACAGAACAACCTAGGAAAGAAAGATGATCATCATAATGGTACATGAGAAGGTTATATGTATATGAATGGATACACAGTTCTATATTGTTGTATACAGCAATAGTATTAATGTTTTGTGCAGTTAAAATACATGTAGATTTGGGGCACCTGGATGGCTCAGTCGGATAAGTGTCTGACTTTTGATTTTGGCTCTGATCATGATCTCAGGGTCATGAGATCGAGCTCCCCCATCAAGCTGTATGCTGGGTGTGGAGTCTGCTTAAGATTCTCTCTCTCTCTCTCTCTCTCAGTCTCTCTCCCTCTGCCCCTCCCTGCCCACTCACTGTCTCTTAAAAAAGCAATTCTTAAAAACTTACATAGAATTAAAATAAATGTCAACAATAGTATGTAAAGCTAAAATGTGCTAAGGGTTTTCAATGGTCTGAAAAACAGTCAAAATACAAATATTGAGTAGATCCTAATAAGTTGAGGATACTATGATTTCTACAATTACCACTAAAAGAATAATAAAATAAAGCTTAATGAGCTTATAGAAGGAGGGATGCTACTGTAACAAATACTTAATGAATCCAAAATGATATAAGAAAGGAGAAAAAAAATACAAAGAACCGATGAAACCAACAACAAATAGAAATATGAAAGACCGAAACCAAGACAAAAATTTACATTAAATTGTAAATGAACTAAGTACACCAGTTAAAAGGAAAAGACTGCAGACTAGATTTTAAAAACAGCAGTAACTGTATGATACAAAGGATACACTATAGAAATACTAATCAAAAGAAACTGCTCTAGTTAGAAAAAAGTGATTTTAAGAAAAAAATTTATGAGTTGAAATGGGACATTGTCAACTCAACAAAAAAGTATAACAACTTTTATGCTGAGTGAAATAAGTCAAATAGAGAGAATCAATTATCATATGGTTTCACTTACTTATGGAGCATAAGGAATAACATGGAAGACATTGGGAGATGGAGAGGAGAAGTGAGTGGTGAGAAATCAGAGGAGGAGACAAACCATAAGAGACTGTGGACTCTGAGAAACAAACTGAGGGTTTTGAAGGGATGGGAGGAGGGAGTTGGGTGAGCCTGGTGGTCAGTATTATGGAGGCACGTATTGCATGGAGCACTGGGTGTGGTGCATAAATAATGAATTTTGAAACACTGAAAAAAATTAAATTAAATTAAGTTTTTTAAAAAGAAGCTATGGGTGTATGAGGGCAAGAGTATATCGGAACTCTTTGTACTTTTTTCTCATTTTTGCTGTGAACCTAAAACTTCTCTAAAACACAGTTTATTAATTGGGGAAAAAAGTATATTCATGTTCTCTGCTCTTTTTATTGTCTTCTTTAAATTCTTTAAATGCAAACAATTTCATTTCTTCAAAAAAAAGTATAACAACTTTAAATCATACGCATGTAGTTTTACGTATATACTTATGTGTGTATACATACACACATACATAATCAGAAAGTTACAGAAATGGAGAAAAAAATTCAATCATAGCTGGATACTGAAAGAACATAACAGAAAACTGCACAACACATAAAAAATATGAATAGCCTGATTAACACAGTGTACTTAATTAACATAAAGAACACTGAGCCCACTAGCATTTTTGTTGTATTTCTATGAAATACTAACTAATAATGACCATATGCTGGGTCATAAGCAAATTTCAACAAATTTTTAAGGATCAGAACTGTATAGAATATGTTTTCTGATGACTGAAGATTTAAACTATAAATCATATCAAAGATAGAAAATAGCCAAATATTTAGAAATTAAGAAATACATTTTTAAGTAACTCACTGGTAAAAGAAAATATCATAATGGTGATTGGAAAATATTTTTATTGAATGAAAATAAAATTATAGCATAAACTTTTAGAATGAAGCTAAGTAGGGAATATTTAAAGCCCTAAAGATATACATAAGGCAGAAAAAAAGCAAAAAAATCAATAATCTAATCTTCCATATAAAGAAAAACCCTGAAAAGGGATAAATTAAAAAGAAAGTAGAAGAAAGGAAATAAAGATATCAGTAGAAATGAATGAAACAAAAAGCATATAGTAGAGAAATTCAAAAAGGCAGAAAACCGGTTCTTTAAAAAGTCTAATAAAACTGAAAAACTTTAAGCAAGACCAAGCAGAAAAGAGAGATTTCACAAATTACCAAATTGAGAAATTGAGAAATAGGACATCATTACAGAACCAACAGTTGTTAAAATGATAAAAGGATTATTATGAAAAAATATATGCCAATATATTTGAGGGTTTACATTGAAAGAAAATTTTCTTGTAAAATACAATTCACTGCAACAAAGAAACCAAAGAGTACTTAATTATACTAGGATCTTTTTATTCTTTTAAACTGTCATATGAATTAAGAACTATGATTTAATATTTATGTTTTCTTAAAACATATGCTTAATAAAGGTCAAAGAAACAAAGTAAAAAAAGTTATACTTGATGATTTTAATAATGGGTTTTTTAATTTTTTAAAATTTAAATTCAATTAATTAACGTACAGTATATTATTAGTTTGAGAGGTAGAGTTCAGTGATTCATCAGTTGCCTATAACACCCAGTGTTCCTGACATCAGGTGCCCTCCTTAATGCCCATCACCCTACTACCACTTCCCCCATCCTCCTCTCCTCAAGCAATCCTCAGTTTGTTTCCTATGGTTAAAAGTCTTTTGGTTTATCTCCCTCTCTGATTATGTCTTTTTTTAACTTTTCCCTTCCTTCCTCTATGCTTCTCTGTGTTGTTTCTTAAATTCCACATATGAGTTAAATCATATAATAACTGTCATTCTCTGATCGATTTATGTGTAGTTAAGTAAACTGGCATTATTAAAATTTGGTTAACAACACCTATGAAGATCATAAGATGCCAAGACACCTCAGAAAAAGAGTACCTAAGAAGAAATAAAAGAACCTGGAAAACTATGCTGCATCATAGAAAAGATGACATAGTTATATTTTCTCATTTGACATTCACAACTAAAGAATTCTGGAGTACTCACAAAGCTCTAACATTTCTCATACATAAGGGGCGATCAGGCTCAATTTTCACATATAATTTTCCTGTCTGGGTTGAAATAAACAAAAAATGATAATATATACTCTGATTCGTTAGGAACAATTATGCTTGTTCATTTGTCTAATACAAAGAGCTCTAAATATTCTAACACTTAAAATAGTTTTTATCATTTATATGCAAGCTATAAATTCCTGTAATTAAGATGAGTAATACATGATGAAATATTCTTTTGTAGATAGGCATGATGAAGGAATAATTTATTAAGCCACAGTTGTGGTTTACTGTGCCTGAACTGTTAATGCAAACAGTATTTTTTGCCTAAACACATGTTGTGCTGAACACCTGCTTTCCTGAGAGTTAGAAATTTAGTAACTGCTAGAAAGAGGGTGTATATGTGACCAGACCCCAATAAACACCCTGGGCATTAACTCCCTAATGAACTTGCATGGTAGAGACAATGTTTCACATATGTCACAACTGAATGCTGGAGGAATTAAGCATGTTCTGTATGACTACATCAGGAAAGGACTATTGGCAATTTGCACCTGGTTTATATACATAGCTATAAACTTGTATTAAAATACATGACTTTTAACATACATTATGGGTTTCTCTCCAGATGAAGAGGAGAAAGCAAGTAAGAGTGCCAGGGAAGAACTGCGGAAGTATGCCTCTTCCACAGTTTTCATTTTTAACAAAAATCCAAATATGCACAGCAATACTTCCATAGACACCAATTGAGACTAGGTAACCACAGAAATGACATATATGTGGGCAATGAAAGACGCTAGAAAATGAGCATCTCCTACTGTTCATGCCTTCAGCAAATATGTTCCCCGGCAAGGCTCACAAGCTCAAACACTGGCACTCAATATTTTCACAGCATGTTAGGAGGGGTACCCTTCAGCCTTCTCCCCTTTAAGCCTTTGTGTGTACAAAGTTTATAAAAACAAGAGAACTGGTAAAGATATGATGATAAGCTGTTAAGGAAAATGATTTATTAAAAAATAAAGTGTTGACAATATAATATGAATATTACATATATGTGTGTCATGTGCGTGTAAGCTCTGTATTCTTCAATCCTAAAAAGATAAGGATTTGGGCAAATTAAAAATTTGACAGTAAAGAATGAAATGAGTGGCATTCCCACTTCCTTCTCAGGTCCTTGGGTTGCCCTGAGATGTTATATGGTTGGGAATAACGAAAAGAGACAGGACTATGAACTTGCCAGTTAGGGTATAAGGCACGATTTGAAAAAAAAAAAAAATGGTCCCAAGTCATACCACCTTTCAAAGGATTCATTTCTCTGAAATACCTTGATAAAAGGAATTCTATTCCCTGAAAGATTCTATGCAGGCCCAATTACTGCTTCTCCATATAATTCTTGACATAGTATATTAAAAAATCAAAGAAAACAATGGTGAGCCCCAAGAACACGTTCTATTATTCTAGGATTTTAAGTGTACAAGTCAAAGGCCTATTGAAATTAGCTACATAAAAATTTTATATCTTCCAAATAAAAAATGTAAGGGTAAGAAAAAAAATCAACAAGAAAAAAAATAGAAAATACAGTTATTAAGAAGAAGTTATCAAACTTGCTTAAATATATTCAAATCATACAAAGAAAGAATAGAAAGATTAAAGCAGTATCACATTTTTGAAAACTGTCAGTTGACATCTGAAGATTTAAAATGAACCATGGTATGGGGTGCCTGGGTGCCTCAGTCAGTTAAGCATCTGTCTTCAGCTTGGGTCATGATCTCAGGGTCCTTGGATTGAGCCTCCCTGTTCAGTGGGGAGTCTCTTTCTCCCTCTCCCTCTGCCTCTCTGTGCAGATTGTACTCATTCTCTCAAATAAATAAATAAAAATCTTTAAAAAATAAAATAATAAAATGAACTAAGGTAGGTATTGAGAAAGCAAAAACAAAATGTTAAAAATGAAAAATGAAAATAAAATACCAAACAAAACAATGCTACCACTAACCAAGGCAATTTCACCACTGCCATCAGTAACATTAATGGGAAATTACTTGCAACTGTCAATGTTAGCTGTTGCTTAATATAATGGTTATCAAACTATGTTGTGCTGGATACTTCTCCCAGTGCTTTGGAGTTTCTAAGAGAAGCTAAATGGGCTGGTTCTGGGAGCCTCCCTTTCCTTAGAGTTAAGTTCTTCCATTTGTTTTGTGGTTTAGAATGCTGCTTAAATTGGTCTGAAATAGGAGTCTTCCACACCTCCCTTACCCAAAATCTTTGAATACCACTATCTCACAACATTATAAAAAAAAGAGGTATTTGGATGAAATAAAAACATGTAATTCTTTGATGAATCAAACAAAGGAAACCATAAGTGGGTATTCTTAATTTCTTTTTTACTGTTTATCTGTACATCTAAATAGACTTTACATGGGTGCCTGGGTGGCTCAGTTGGTTTAGCATCTGCCTTCTGCTCAGGTCATGATCCCAGGGTCCTGGCATTAAGCCCCACATCAGACTTCTTGTTCATCAGGGAGTCTGCTTCTACCTCTCCCTCTGCTCTTCCCCCTGCTTGTGCTCTCTCTAATAAATAAATAAAATCTTAAAATAAATGAATAGACTTTATTTACTATCAAAAAAGCACAACCAGAAGGATGTCGAAGACTATAAACTACTAAAGGATAGGACTACATTTATCAATATCACAGCACCCTCATTGCAGTCTAATGATGATTTAGATGTTAATTACATGATACATTTGTTCTCCCTACATGGATCACAGGAAAGAAATAATAACAAGCATATATAGCATACCTACTCTTTGATGGCTTCTCATTGTATGTAACATTTCAATAATAGTAACTTTTTGCTCTCACTGTGGCATATTTGGAAACATGTCAGCATGTCTGTATGTTCAAGCATTAGTGCTAAGAAAGGAATGCTTCTCATTTTTGGGATATAAATTCTTTTCAAATTTCCTAATAACATTGTATTTATATTTTAAAAACATCAAGAACCTTACTGTGGTCTCATATAATAAAAATAACATGATAAAAGTATCTTTTTACTTTTAAAATGGGTTACAAAAAGCAGCAATATGCAAAAACAACATAATAATGCTAAGAAAATCTGCAAATGCTATTTCACTTTGTTACTAAAATTTTCTGAGAGTTACAAGTTTTTATTGCATTCATATCACCTGAAGCAGAGCTTTCATAGGTGTAAAGTTTTACAACTGGCCATATATTTCATTCATTTTTAAAGTGCTTTGCTTTTTAATATAAAGATTCTTGAGCCAACATCCAAAATCCAGTATCTGATTTTATGAATAAGCCATTTTCATAAAACAAAAACTAAGTTTTAAAAAGTAAAAGAAAAAATATTCTCAGAGATGAAATTTAATACTAGAAAATTTGGGCAATTCATACCTCATCAGTGTTATAGATAATCTGGAGTCCTGAAGAAATCATTTCCACAAGGTAAAGGAGATAGAGTGACACTGTATTTATCTGAAAGAAAACAACATTAAAAGGTTAAAGGAAAAAACAAAAAGACTATGTTATGAAATTATATGTAAGAGCTAAGATTACAAGTCATTTTCTCTAATAGTGGCAAATAAAAAATATTGCCTTTCCTATTGTGAAATAAAGGAGCTGACTATTTAGCTCATCATAAAATCCCAGCTTTGAATATAAAACTCTAAAATCCTCAATTTTACTGTGGTGGTTAATACCTGATTAGAAAAATGGCTGCTAATAGAACTGTTTCTGTAACATTTGTTTTCTAAGATTTATTTTCAAATTCTGGGTCTAAAGTAGTCTACTTTGAAGTAGTTTTGCCTCACAGGCAGCTAAGTAATGTCAATTCATTTCAAATGTATGTAAATGAAAAAGTTATTTGGCAAGTAAGACATTAGAACTTTACCAGTACACCATAAACAATAGGCAGTGCATCCAGAAAACAGTATTATTCTCAGAGAATACAGAATTTATGTAAGCAACTGCAGGGACATATTAATTTTAATCAATGATATAGCATATAAAATATATTTAAGAACAAAAGAGATTTATAAGCAAATGAGTCATTTTTCCTTTTAGTTCATCTATTAAAGATAGACATTATATAACATAAATGAAAAAAATGAAAACAAAAATGTCTACTTTAACAAAAAAGATTCTCACAGAAGCCTGAATGGGATGCCAAGTAAATAAGTAGTGAAAGATAAACACTATAACACAGACAAAACTTGAATATGCTAAATAAAAAAAGACAGTCACAAAAGACCATATATTGTATGATTCCGTGTCTATGAAATTTACAGAATAGGAATACTCATAAAGATAGGAAGTAGACTGGTGATCTCCTAGGGCAGGAGGCTTTCGAGGAGATGGGGAGTGACAGCTAATGAGCCCAGATTTCTTTATGGGGTAATGAAAATGTTCTGAAATTAACTGTGATAATGGTTGCACAACTCCCTAACTGTAATAAAAACCACTGAATTGTATACTTTAAATAGGAGAATTGTAAATTTTGTGAATTGTATCTCAATAAAGTTGCTATATAATAAATAAATACACAGGAAGCAGTAAAAAAAATTTCATTTACCTAGGAAAATGATAACTTGAGTTAAAATCAACTAGAAAGGACAATGTAATTTTGTCCTGATATGATTCTAATCCAGAAGATCATTACTCTCTAATAGCCTTGGTGGCTCATGTCTTCCCTGACTCTCTTCCAATCCTTACTAAGTAACTGACAGAAACTGGGGGCAGAAAATTATTTGTGTTCGAGAGGCCCTGAACAAAGTGACCCTGTGCTACAGGTGTGTTGGGTATTTTGCCTAATCATCTTTGCCTTAGACATCCTTGCCACAAGCACTTAACCACAAATATTTTCAGTGTGTACATTTTTTCCACATCATCAACTGGCCATAAAGCAATTTTGCTGTAAAAGAAAAAAACAAAAACAAAAACAAAAACCTGGTAGACAGTCTGATTTGACAGTTTGGTTTCATTTCTCCATTTCTCCCACTTTTAAGATTTTATTTATTTACTTATTTGACAGAGAGAGATCACAAGCAGGCAGAGAGGCAGGCAGAGAGAGAGAGAGGAGGAAGCAGGCTCCTCGCTTGAGCAGAGAGCCCGAAGCAGGGCTCGATCCCAGGACCCTGAGATCATGACCTGAGCCGAAGGCAGAGGCTTTAACCCACTGAGCCACCCAGGCGCCCCATCTCCCACTTTTATATTATATAAATCTTGTAATTTTATAAGTATCTTTTTGTAATTCGTACTTTCGATATTAAATCTTAGTCCTCATAATGGTCTATACAATGATGCAGATGTTTGAAACCACATTTACCGCAGAACTATGGAGTGTCTCTGAACAGAGATGTGACAATATGCCAAGAACAAACAAATAAACAACAGTGTAGACGGCATTCACAAGGCAGTGCAAAGCTCAGTTACAGATATGTACCCTAGTATTTGGAAAGTAATACCCCTCTTAATGAAAGAAGAAATTTTGGTGAAAAAAGGAAAAGCGTAATGCAAATGAGGAGACAAAACAACAAGCAAAAAAGAAAAATATATTACTCTGAACCAAAGACTTTGAAAACAAATGCTTAGGTAAAATCCAAAAAATAAAATCAGTTATTTGCACAATACTGTCATGAATTTACACACATTTTAAATATATTTAGTGTTCTGTATTTCACAATAAAGTCTTTAATTTTGTCATTCATTTTTCATGGTATATAAGATCCCTTTTAAAGTCCTTTTATTTTTTTGTGGTTTTATATTTCAAAGTAAAATTGCCTTAGAGCCAATTTGTTATGCAGTGAAAATACATGCAGTGAAAATTCTTGCAGCAAAAATGTATACTACAAAACTACCTAACACTGCCACCAGGGCCTGGCAGTGCTGATGCCTCTCTCAGAAAGCAGAGCTGTCTTGGACGCCTCCTGACTTTTCAGCAAAGTCCAGGGGGTGTCAGGGTGCTGTCAAGGTCCAAGTGAGCCAGACCCAAAGATATAAATTCAGATTTTAGGGGTTTTTTTACATATTCATATAATACTAATTCTCCAAGGAACTGGTTACAAATAAGTGTAAGAGTTTCCGCTGCATAGAAATGGGGACACTGTACTTTCTATGACTGGAGGAGTCATACTACAGTAAGACATTTCAGATCTCTAGAGAGAAAGGGACTATAAAAAGGACATACTCGGGGCGCCTGGGTGGCTCAGTGGGTTAAGCCGCTACCTTCGGCTCAGGTCATGATCTCAGGGTCCTGGGATCGAGTCCTGCATCGGGCTCTCTGCTTAGCAGGTAGCCTGCTTCCCTCTCTCTCTCTGCCTGCCTCTCTGTCTACTGTGATCTCTCTCTGTCAAGTAAATAAAAGGACATACTCTTATTTTAGTAAAGAACATATGAATAATAAATATTCTGTCCTAAAGACAGCAGAATCAAATGATGAGCAGGAAAAAAAACTCATTAAATAGCATATATAATATTTATATTCTAAAAACAAGGCAATAGGATGTGCAGCTAAAAGTAATACACAGATGTAAGAGAAAAAGAAGTGAAAACAAAACAGAAAATCCTACAATGCATTCTTAGCCTAGGTACAAAATTTAATATAATATGTGAGACAAAATTTATAGACTCCAGAAATGCCTTTTGGAATACATTTTAATGGTAGGCTGATAGTTTTGTTGAAGGTTGATATACCAGAACTAAACTGTCAATAACAAAAATTTCTGACTTGCTGCTATATCACTGCCAACTGTCTTTTATTCCATAGTTTCTAAATGGTGAAATTCTTCTAAATTTGAGAGTAAGTATAAGCTTCATTGAGATAGGAATAATATTGTAAGTTATCTAGTTTCTCTTTACTCCTTGCAGACCAAGACCTCAGTCTGAGTTGATGCTCAATCACAATTACTAACTCAGCCCTGGTATCTACCATTTCACTTCCTCATTTTAGGGTTGGTTTTCTACTTCTGTTTTGAATAATTTATGAAATCTGCTTTCTAAAACTTGCAAATACCCCCAAACCTTCTATGATATAGAGTATGCACAGAGAAGAAGAAAACTTATAGACTTCTCCTTTTACCTGAAGATGACCATATTCCTCATAGGAGAGGACCTCATCTCCTGTGTGCACATTGAAAACAGAGTGAAGACAGGTTGCTGGGCGTGGGTCCTGCTTAAACTGCTGGACCTAGAATCAAATACAAAATTCAAATAGTACTACTAACTCACATTATCATCCAACTTTAGAGATTATAAATTATTTTTCATGAAACCTTTTTAAAAAGAAAACTATAGCCTAAAGGCAGAATACAGAGCAAAGCAGATATATTACTTTTTCTTTTTTTTTTTACAGATTTTATTTATCTTTTTGACAGAAAGATCACAAGTAGGCAGAGAGGCAGGCAGAGAGAGAGAGAGGAAGCAGGCTCCCTGCAGAGCAGAGATGCCGACGCGGGACTCGATCCCAGGACCCTGAGATCATGACCTGAGCCAAAGGCAGAGGCTTAACCCACTGAGCCACCCAGGCGCCCCTATATTACTTTTTCTAAAGAAACAACACACAAAGAAAACTCATATAACTACTAACTTAACAGTTAACATGATTATTGAATAGCTGATATTTCAAAAATATCAAATCAACTGTAATAGGGAGCTTGTGAACATAAGTGACTCTTAATCTCACCTTCTACAATTGTTTTATATTCATTTTATTTTAGGGTCAAATAATAGTTTACTCTGTGGGACAGGATTTCAGGGATTACACCCCACTGTACTGCCACTTGGAAATGCTTCCATGAATTTAGACCTCATTCTAATTCTAAGTAAGTGTTCAAAACTTCAAATTTTGTTTTTCTCTAAAGATCACAAATTGTAACCTATGCTCCTATCAACAGGTTTTCATTTCCTTTGCCACATATACTCTCCTTACTAAGTCATCAATTCCAAGAGAACATAACACACTTGTACTTATTTACTGATACCAATATTTATTTTTTACTGATACCAATATTTACTGATACCAATCATATGTCAAGTACTATGCTAGCCCCTAGAAGTATAAGATGAATAAAAACAGACAATGAATAGTATAACGCCTAGCTATATATAAATGAAATACTTTTTTTCTTCCTTTTAAAATATATAAGTGATGATAATATCTACAATGTTATGACTTTGCATTGTTTCACTTGGCTAATGAAGTACATAGAACCATGTTCTTTTCTTCACCTTCAAATTTTCTCTCATCCTTAAAATTCTACCTCCAAAAAATTATCTTCTTTTATAAAGTCCCTTCTGAAATGTTCCTTAAATTCCTTCCTCTGGACTCCACACAGGGTACTTACCCTTCAGTAACTACTTCTCTCTTCTTTTTATTAGTTGTCTGTGTCTCTATCTTATAGGCCTCTAGAAGTTACACTATCCAATATGGCAGCCACTAGCAACAAACAACTAACTAAATTACAACTAAACAAAGTTCAGAAATTCAGTACTTTGGTCACACTGACTGTATCAAACACTCAGTAACCATATGTGACAGGTAGCTTCTGCATTGTTCAACACATTAATGCAGAACATTCTGTCATCACAGAAAGTTCACTAGACAGTGCCATGCTAGAGGGCTAATACACCTTTGCATCCCCTCCCCACCCCCAAGAGCCTGCAAATACCCCATAGACAAATACACAGCCCTACCTCCCTATCATTTAAGTCAACAAAATGAAAGCTAGGCCCTACCAGTAGATACTCAGGAATGAAAGGGTAAGGACAAAGGTAGGGATGTGTATCTTCTATGTGTACTATGTACAGTGACCAAGCCATTGAGTATTAACTCAGAGAAGGTGAGAAGGCTATTCCTTCTCAGTATCTGAAACTGCAGCCACAGTATTAGACTACACAAATAGAAATAAAATGTGGTCATTTCACACTAGTTTCTCAAGGTATCATTAGTCTGGGCTCTTAGACAAAAATATGGTTAAGTTAAAATACATTCTGCCTACTTGATAGAAACCCAAAAGGATAAGGTCTTATCTGTTTAATAAAGTTATTGCTACAGTTGACAATGCAGTGTTTGTCATTTGTCTTCAAGACACACAAGTACCTAGCATGAGAATTTATATTCAATCACAGTGTCAGGGGAAAAGCAACTATTAAATGATTAAAGATACTCAAATGGAAAATTATGTAACCATGCTTTGAGTCTTGCAGCTGTTATAAGACAACTTAAAATTTCAGAAAAAAATAAGACCCAAACTATACAAGCTTTGAAAATTAATGGGACATAGTGCATGTGAATTATAGACAGCAATTATCCTTGAAATCAGTCAAAAATAAGGTGACGTTAATCATTATTTTATATGTATGGCATTTGGCAAGTAAAAAGAAAGAATGATTAAAGCAAAATTTTCTAGGCCAGAAAAAAAACTAGAATAATGTTTTCGCTATTTGTATTTTACTTAGATTTTTCCTGAAAACTTAAATCATTATGAATAAACAGTTTATCATTTAGGAAAAGGTGAATATTTTGTCATCCATTCTTAATTTATAAAATAACATAGCATTTAAGTGAGAAAAATCATCTCATAAGGGAATGCTGGAATGATAAATTTTATAAAATTTTAATGACTTTTCATTAAAAATCATTAAATATGAACTAGAAACTACTCAATAACATTTTAGACAAATTTTTTTATGTAGACAGCTAGGGACAGCAACATTCATAGTCCATTATAAAGGAAATCTGTGCCTCCCAAAATATTAAATGCAAATTGAATTTATTTTGAAAAATTCGGAATGCTTCTCCTTAGGGAATATTAGAAAATAGAGTAAATGAGAGAATAGGTATATGAACATTTAGAAGTTAAAAAAAGAAAAACACCTAATATGAATAAGTAGGCAATTTAAGACAAGTGGCACAATAGTAATAGAAATCAGATTGCTCTACACTCACCTGCAAAACAAGGACAACTCTATTCACTCAAATGCATAATGAAATAAAATATCTCTTTTATATAGTATTTTTAGAAAATATGTCAAGAAGTATATCATGATTTTACTTCAGAAGACAAAGAAGATGAATCTTAGTGTCAAATAGCAAATGATTACTACAAATACGCTTCACTTTAGTTTTAAGAAAAAGGCAAAAGATATATATTTCACACTTTAAAATATGGTAACCTTCCCTACTACTACATAATCATGAAAGAAACTGTAAACATCCACAAGGTGAAGGTTTGGTAGGAAGCAGTGAGCTGGCTGTGTGTAGTTAAATCTAATCTCAGAGTCACTCCCTCACAGTCATATGTGAATCATGATAATATCCTCCATTCTAACTCTAAAAAGTTATGGGATCATGAAAGATTACAGGGGTGACTGGGTGGTTAAGTGTCTGATCTTGATTTCAGCTCACATCATGATCTCAGGCTTGTGAGGTCAAGCTCTGTGTCAGGCTCCCAGCTAGGCAGCCTGCTTAAGATTCTCTCTCCCTCTCCTTCCCTCTACACCATTCCCCACTCACACACATGTGCATGAGCTCTCTCTTAAAAAAAAAAAAAATTACAACTATGAAAACCGCTTTTAAATCTGTAAAACCTTATATTTGGTGGTAAGTATAAATACCTAATCCTAATGTGCCCCATACCTTCTCTTAAAACTCACACTTACTTTTTAAGATTTTATTTATTTGTCAGAGAGAAAGAGAGCATAAACAGGGAGAGCAGCAGAGGCAGAGGGAGAAGCTGGCTTCCTGCTAAGCAGAGAGCCTGATGTAGGGCTCAATCCCAGGACCCTCAGATCATGACCTGAGCTAAAGGCAGACACTTAACCGACTGCACCACCCAAGCTCCCCCATACTTATTTTAATTGTCTAGCATCATAACTAAATAAAGGAAAGAAAAGCTAATCCTTTATAATTTAAGAAATTCAAGACATCTTAAGTCCCATTTAAGCTGTATTTAAAAGAAAACATAATTGTGAAGATTGGTAAGAGAAAGACAAATTTGATCTCATTCATACATGGAATTCAAGAAAAAAACAGATGAGCGTATGGGAAGGGGAAAAAGAAAAATGGAGAGAAGGAAACAATCTATTAGTGACTCTTCATAACAAAGAATAAACTGACGATTGATGGGGGAGGTGGGTGGGGGATGGGCTAGACGGGTGCCGGGTATTAAGGACGACATGTGTTGCGATGAGCACTGCGTATTACATGTAAGTGATGAATCACTCCAGAAACCAATACTGCACTATATGTTAATTAACAAAATTTAAATAAAAAAAATTGTGGGGGCGCCTGGGTGGATCAGTGGGTTGGGGCCTCTGCCTTCAGCTCAGGTCATGATCCCGGGGTCCTGGGATCGAGCCTCACATCCGGCTCTCTGCTCGGCAGAGAGCCTGCTCCCCTTTGTCTCTCTCTGCCTGCCTTTCTGCCTACTTGTGATGTCTGTCTGTGAAATAAATAAAATAAAAATCTTAAAAAAAATTGTGAAGACTGGTTAGTAAGGTTGAATGATATTTAGAAAGAAATATTAACAACTGGTTAAGTAAGCCACAAGGAACTCTTTATTTCCTCCCTTTGATAAACAATACTAATTTTAAGTCTGTCAGTTTGTTTAATAAATATGAAATTCATGGTTCTCACAATGTTTCCTTAAGAGAAAAGTTAATTCACAGACATTAGGCATTCATGAAATAATAAGTGTGAAATAAACAGTAAACTTCTCACAGTAAACTTCCCCAGGAGAAAAAAAAAAACTTTAATCACAATTACTTCAAATATATAACACACTAGTTTAAGTACACCAACATGATATTATTTCAACAAATGAAAAACCTTTATAATAATGATTTATAAAATCAAGTCTCAGCAGACAACTACAGGTTTGTTACGTATCTCTATTATCAGCTGGTGAAAAAAATCTACTTTTTCTGCCAAATAACATTTTCTTGTTGTCACATTCTGAGGGCAAAATACACTTTTTTGTTAGCTTTGACTTCAGATACAGATCTTAGGAAGAAAATGTGCGATCACAAAAAATCTAATAATCACAAGATAAAAACATACAAAATATTAAGTGATCAAAATTGCCTGTGTAATTACTGATGTACATCTTTGCTCATGAACCATCGAACCTGGGGGTAGTCTTGGGAGCCTAAGATATACTCACTGATATATGGACACTTAATATATTAGGACCTGGGGACAGAGGAATGTAGGTGAGTAGGAGAAATATTACATTATATTTACAAAGTACTTTGCAGTTTTTATTATGTATATTATTTTAATAATAACAATAATAATTACTGATTATGTATTCCACAATAACCTGTAAAATTTGCTATTTTCTAAGCCAATCATTTCCTTCCTCTCTACATGTAAATTATGAAGTATTTTTAAGCTGAAGTTCGGGGATGTCTGGGCGGCTCAGCCGGTTAAGTATATACCTGCCTTTGGCTCAGGTCATGATCCCAGGGTCCTGGGATCAAGGCCCACATGAGGCTCCCTGCTCAGAGGGGACACTGCACCTCCCTCTGCCTGTCACTCCCCCTGTTTGTGCGCATGCAATCTCTCTGTCTCTGACAAATAAATAAATAAAATCCAAAAAACAAAAAATAAACTGAAGTTCACTTAAGTCAGGGCAATCACATGTGCAAAAGGAATTTTGATAAGGATTTTCTTAAGCAATATAATATTTGTTAGAATTATGGATATTGTAAGGTTCCTGAGAAACTGAGTCTTTATCAAGCAAACACCAGATGTGAAATACAAACAAATTCAGTCCTAAATAACGATTCCCAATCACCTCTCGCTTAATGTGTTTCTTCAATTTCAGTATTTCAAACCCTGGGCTGAGAATGCAGAGGCTATTTTAACCTATCTAGACAGCCCTAGGATGTGGCTTTACCTTTTGAAAGTACATTCTCCTTCAGAAGATGCTATTGCTATACTGGTTAAATTAATCCTTCAGAATGATGTGAGAATTCCAGTCCACACTACAGTGTTTTACCTTATCGGCCTGACGCATATAGCAGTAGAGAATTCCTCTCATACATTTTATAGCGGAGTGCTCCAGCTCATGGGTCCTTCCCTTGTCATCATCAATGCGCCTGGGTGAGAGAGATAATTCATGAAACAAATTGGAAATGCATTTGAAAAGGAAGCAGAGCTTTCAGTAATTAAGTATTTAACTATCTGACTAATCCTATGTTCTGGCGACATCTACTAATTCTTTAACAGTGAAACTCCATTTTCCCAGCAGATGTAGAAATGCTGCCAAAAATAAAAAATAAAAAATAAATCCCAAGATGAAACTTGTGTTGATTTCTCCTTCTTTTAAGGAAGTAAACCAATTGCTTCAGAAATAGCATACAATATTTCTACATTGACTTGGCTGAAACTTTAAAGGATATGATATATTGATAAAATCTACCAAGAGATTTTTTGAATTTTCTGTTATAGAGTAGAGGCAATTTTTAGTATCAATCCCTTTAAGTTATGCAATGGCCACTTGGATTCAAGGCAACACAGATTAAGGTGGGAACATGCCTTCGTTGCTCTACCATGTGTTTAATAATGTTAGGGTAGGCATTTTAGTCAAGGATGTCTTCAAATAAACACATATCCAGTATGAAACATGATGTATTTGGGCAGTTTTATACTCTTGGCTCATAGTTTAAAATCAATCAACCAATGTTTATATTGTTGGCTTTCAAAAAGAAAAAAAAAACAGCTAAAATCTAACCATAAAGCAAAGTTAAGATGTCTTCTGTCCTTAAGTTCCTTTTTCACCATGAATCAAAAAGTAATGAGAGCTACCCACTACTGCAAATGAAAGTAACTTATTCATTGATTTGCTAAATCTTAATGGAAATATCTGGCAATCATCCACACTTGATAAAAAGTGTCACCTGTCTCCTTAAAAAGTATACTACAATTACCTCCTTTTCCAATGCACACCTCATATACCAGTACTAGAAAGAATAATGATCATTTTAACATAGCACTGTCAGTGTCAGGCAAAAGTAAGTTGTCATTAGAACATCATTCCTCCCTTTATATGCAAGCACTACAGTACAACTACCATGATTTTGCTCTATGCTATATTTTTCTGTCTAATGTGCTACACAAGTATCTTAATAGAGACAAATTATGGCACAGGTAACAGTGGACCAGGAATTGATAGATGAAGGAAACAGCACACTTTGGATAGATTGAACTCAATGAAATCTGTTTCCAATTCCTACTTCATCTAAAAACAAAAACAAATCAAGTTTTTCCAAATTTGTCTTTTAAAGTAATTCTCTGCCCCTAATTTCAACAACCATCTAACCAAAACAAAAATATTCCAGAATAAATCACCCATTATAGAGTTCTTATATTTCAATGAACTTCTATTTCTCTGTTCTTCTGCAAATAACACAGAAACCAGAAGAATATTTTTCTTCTGACTGAGAAAGTAAATGAGTAGTTTCATGTGAGTAAAAACACTTAGGCAACAAGTCTACATATATTACCTTTTCAAAGATTTAAAGTGAATCTGATGACCCACAATAATTTCTCCATTTTCTACCAGGATCTGGCAATATTCTACTCTCTTTAACAAACCCTGTGGAGGGGGTGATATGGGGGATGGAGTGAGCCTGGTGGTGGGTATTATGGAAGGCACGTATTGCATGGAGCACTAGGTGTGGTGCATAAAGAATGAATTTTGGAACACTGAAAAAAATAAAATAAAATAAAATTTAAAAACAAAACAAACAAAAAAGCAAACAAAAAACCCAAGAAGTCCTGTGGATGTCAATTCAAGTTTTAATGGGTTCTGAAGAATACTTCTAATTTTAAAAAATGAATAAATTAAAGAACTTTAAACTTCATTTTTGAATTTACTGATCATAAGCTATGTGCAAGTGTTGTTCAAATATTTCTACCATATTAAGTCTTGTTATTATACCTAAACTAGAATTCTGTACTTATAAATATAAACCAGTGAAAGAAACTGGATACTTGAATCCTGTCAGTGCATTACTTCCCTACAATCAAGCTTAAAGGAAAATAAAATCAATATTGTTTGGTTGAAACAGTCACGTAAACTGATTGTTTACCAAAACTAGTTGGGACCACCTATTAAACTCAACTCCTTTAACAGCTATAAATCTAACACTAGGAAGAAATGGTTTGCAGGAAGTCTACCTCTCTCTCTCCCTTGGACAGTGCTACAAATGTTTACTATTCATTCTCATTCTTCCAATATATATATGCATATATATTTAGACAGTCTACACATACTCTTTCAAGTTATATTCTTTTCAAAATATCACTTACTCTTCTCAAATATAAAAAGAGAACTTAATTCCATATTTGAACCCTAATTTAAAGTCATGTTTTGGTTTTTGGGAGCAAGATGGCGGAGAAGTAGCAGCTGAGAGGACATCAGGTAGCAGGAGATCAGCTAGACAGCTTATCAAAACATTGCGAACAGCTACAAATCCAACGGGAGTTCGAAGAGAGGAAGAACAGCAATCCTGGAAACACGAAATCGACCACTTTCTGAAAGGTAGGACCGGCGGAGAAGTGAATCGAAAGCGACGGGAGGATAGACTGCGGGGGAGGGGCCGGCTCCAGGCAAGCGGCGGAGCCATGGAGGACTAAATCGGGACTTTTAAAAGTCTGCTCCACGGAGGAACATCGCTCCAAAGGCTAAACTGGGGTGAAGCCCACGCGGGGTCAGCGTGGCCCCAGGTCCCGCAGGGTCACAGAAGGGTGTCTGAGTGTCACAGAGCTAGCAGGTATCAGAGCGGGAAGCCGGCTACAGAGACAGAGCCGAGGAGTGAGCTCTCAGCTCGGGGTCACCTTGAACCGGTCGCAGGCTGGGTGAGCTCGGAGC
>PISX010023268.1:0-30067 GCA_004024625.1 Mellivora capensis
GAAAAAGAAGAAAAGAAACAAGATGGGATTGGGAGGGAGATAAACCATAAGTGACTCTTAATCTCACAAAACAAACTGAGGGTTGCTAGGGGGAGGGGGTCGGGAAAGGTGGGTGGGGTAATGGACATTGGGGAGGGTATGTGCTATGGTTAGTGCTGTGAAGTGTGTAAACCTGGCGATTCACAGACATGTACCCCTGAGGATAAAAATTTGTTTATAAAAAATAAAAATTAAAAAAAGAAAAAGAAAATATGTTGTCCCACCTAGGAACCCCTGAGCCCACCAGAAGCTGGAAGAGGCAAAGGAGGATCTGTCTCTAGAGCTCTGGCCCTGTCAACATTTTAATTTCAGACTTCTAGCCTCTAGAACTATGAGAGAATACATGTCTGTTGTTTTAAGCCTTCCAGTCTATGGTACTTTACTATGGCGGTCCTCACCTCTCCTCCAAAGGAAGACATCTCAGGAAATACAAGGACTATCCTTCCAAAAATAAAACCTTATTGTACATTTTGTGTTCATTTCTACAATTCTTACTGGATCCAAAATAATCCATCATATTTAAAAGTTTTTTTAAAGGACTTTATTCATTTATTTGAGAGAGTGAGTGAGAGAGAAATAGAGAACGAGTGAGCACGCAAGTTGGAGGAACAGAGGGAGAGCGAGAAGCAGGATTCCTGCTGAGCAAGAAGCAGGACTTCGAGCCTGATCCCAGAAACTGGGATCATGACCTGAGCTGAAAGCAGACACTTAACCAACTGAGGCACTAAGCCCCCTTAAAGGTTTTTTTTTTTAATATCGTTATTTATAAGCATATTCTAAACAATTGTGAAAGACACAAAAGCTTGACTAGCTCATTCAAAACATTTGAGGGATGGACTCATCCAATTCCCTAGGATCAAAAATGGAAAATCACACATTTTTACTTTGTTTTAACTAAAACAAAATTTTATTTTTATTTTATTTATTTTATTTTAGTTTTTGTTAAAGATTTTATTCATTTATTTGACAGAGATCACCAGTAGGCAGAGAGGCAGGCAGAGAAAGCGGGGGCTCTTTCTCTGCAGGCTCCCCACTGAGCAGAGAGCCCTATGTGAGGCTCAATCCCAGGACCCTGAGATCATGACCTGAGCCAAAGGCAGAGGCTTTAACCCATTGAGCCACCCTGGTACCCCTAAAACAAAATTTTAAATGAAGCTTTCAACTTGAATACTGATACAAAATTCATCAAATATAGGAGACACTATGACCATAGCACCCAGATTTCTAATATATGTTATTTAAGTGAACATTGAAGTATATTCAAAGATCCATCACCAGTAGTCCTTTAAATCTCTGTGATGTCATCAGTAAAGTACAAAGCATTTATTTCTGATAAATGAATAAGGAGAAGTTTTCACAAATTGCTTGGCTGAACCTCAAATATGAGCATCCTGATGGACAAGTCAATTGCAAATTTATACTAAGGATTACTCAAACTTAGAATTTCTCTAGTTTCTCTAGTTTATAAGATCTTCAAATCTGCTGACCATTGCAAAGGTTGATCTGGTGATTTGGGGTCATCCAACGGAAATAGGGAATATGTTGGGTTAAATAAAATTCTTCCACTCAATTTACATAAAAAATCAAGTTGGATTAGTAATTTCCACTGCCTCTTTAAAGGTGACTGCCAATTATTGCATATATCCCATGTTTGTCTTCATTTAAGTTTATAAGGTTAAAGCTTATGTTAAGCAGTATTAATATTTGTAAGGCAAGGACAATGCTAGTCTATAGTAGGCCTGATTTTTTAAGGGTAATTCTTGAACTTATAGTGCTAATTATGTATAAATAAAATATTCTCCAAAAGACTAAAGACATCAAACAAGTATTTCAATGTAGGATTACTACAGCAACTGTATCTTCAATAATCATGTACAAATAAATCAGTAAAAATTTCCCATGCCATCTATAAAGGACAACTAAAACTAACTAGCATTAATTAGTTAATTAGCTAATTAGCACAGGGCATGGTAATGGTCTATAGACACATGGTGATATAATCTTTGCCATGGACCTTGTGGAATCAAATCCAATTCATTTGCTATTGTATCCCAGTGCTTGATATAGTGCCAGGAATGGCAGGCTATGAGATATGCATCCTGGAAATATAACAGAGGGACAAATGCTCTAAACAGAATCTTATAGAATCATTAAACAAGTGATTTTTAACCTAAAACCAGATGTGTTTTTTTTAATTTGAGATCTCAGTTCTGGAAGGGGAATAGCATAACTGAAGGAAGTCTGACCAGTGCTCAGAGTCCAGTGACTAAGAGAGGAGACTGGTGAGACATAAAATCTGAAAAAGCAAAGCAGTTCCTGATCATGTCAGGCCTTCTAAACCATGAGAACGTGGACTTAAAAACAACAGGTGCTATAGTGAGTTGAATAATGTCCCCCCAAATTCATGCCCTCCTGGAACTTCAGAATGTGACCTTATTTGAATACAGGGCCTTTATAGATTTAATTAATGTAAAGAACAAGATGAGAGCACACTGGATTAGGGTGGATACTAAGTCTTGCGAGACTGTCCTGATAAAAGAGATAAACACAGAGAAGGTGGCATTGTGAAGATGGAGGCAGAGATTGGAGTGATGTGTCTATAAACCAAGGAATGCCAGGGATTGTTGGCAATCACCAGAAACTATGGGAAGGAATAGGGCGGCTTTTCCTTTGGTGCACCCAGAAGGAACTGACCCTACCAAATCCTCAGTTTTGGATTTGGGGCATCCAGAATTATGAGGGAATGAATTACTGTTGTTTTAAGTCACCAAGTCTGTGATAATTTGTTGTGGCAGCCCTAGAAAATTAATACAGATATCCCTGAAAGATTTTGAGCATAGGAATTCTATCACTTCAAAACATCCATCTGTTTTGGGGCACCTGGGTGGCTCAGTCATTAAGTATCTGCCTTGGGATCGGATCATGATCCCAGGGTTCTGGGATCGAGTCTCGCCTAGGGCTCCCTGCTCAGCGGGAAGCCTGTTTCTCCCTCCCCCACTCCCCCTGCTTGTGTTCCCTCTCTTGCTGTGTCTCTCTCTCTGTCAATTAAATAAATAAAACCTTAACCAAAAGAGTGGAAAGTTGAGGGAACACTAGAAGCAGAAGAACTTGCTATACTACCTTTGCTATAACTAGTAATAAAAATTAGAATCAGAAGCAGAGTAAGAAAATGGAGCAGTGCTATGCCCCTGGGAGATGGCTGGAAATATGTGGAGACACTTCTGGTTTTCATAATGACTAGGGGATGCTTCAGGCATATACTGCCTAGGGCTCAGGATGCGAACAGCCTACAAATTGTTGAGCTATTCTGTGCAACTAAGAGTTCATGCAACCATAATTCCATCAGTACCTACAATGAGAAAGTGGAAAAAAAAAACAGCAAAGAATCAAGTATCATATACTTGCTTAGAGTACCTATGAGTCTCATTTTGCTACTGGAGTCATGTTCTTACATTATGTTTTGGCTACTTAAAACAGGCAGGAAGGCAAATGCAAATATCAGATGCTACAAGAAAGAAATATTACATTATAAGTGAAGAAATTTTGTTCAAACTTAAATATTATTTTTGTTCTCATATTATGAAATAAACATAATGAACGTGTGAGTAGAGCCACACAACATTACCACATAATAAATTAGTGTCTAACAAATAATAAATTAGATATGAAAGAGAAAGGATAATAATTACTCAATAACCATTTCAAATAATTGTGACTTTTTTTTTTCAAAATATTTTCTCTAGGGATGACATTTCAAGAGAAAAAATATAGCTGGAAAAAGAACACTTAGGGAAAAAAAAGAACTATATCAAACTCACAAAGCTATTTTCTGGATGTTAAAGGCCAATGACTTAAAGACTCAGCTGGGAAAACAGATGATACATAAGCTGAAAGATTAAGGATTCTTTGTAATGGAAGGCCATGCTCCATCATTTACTGTAAAGCCCAAACAAGAAATAAGTACACCTGTTGACATTCAACAAACATTCAATATGCCCAAGAGCGCACACTTGTTTATAATCTAGTAGCTTTTTATCAAACTGAAAACACATTTTATAATACAGCATCAGTTATCTGAAGCCTTCCAGTGTTTGAAAGAGTAATGAGAAACTGTAAGTGGGTGGGTGGTGGTTACTATTAGAATATACTTAGAGCTCTTGCTACAACTGGTTATTTATTCTATTTGTAGCTTATTTTTCAATTCCTACCAGCACATTACTACCCAAACATCTATTTTCTTGGAGCTATTTGGGATATCTTAGGCTAAGCTACTGTTTTTAAAAAAAAATTTTTAATTTCAAAAGTAAGTTTTCAAGATTGTTTTTTAAGAAGAAGCTTACAGTGCTCTTGACCAATACAAAATACTGGAAACATTCTTACTTGGCTTTATATGTATAAATGCTACCACTCAGTTTTGCTCTTGAAACCATTAGTCTCATTCATAAAAGTAAAAGTGATAATGAGTCAATACTTCCCTTCCTTTCTCTGAATTTATCTCTGCATTACTTTCCCTTAATTTATTCTAGACAAATACAACATTATTTCCTTTTAGATAGGAAAGATAAGATTTGTTACACAATCAACCAACTTTTTCTAGATTCAATTGAAATGGTACTATTCCTTTGACTCTTCTTTTGAGTAATAGCGTCTTTTTAATTGATTCTGGATTCTGTAGATATTTATCACTTCATATTTAACACTTGGTTAGGGCGATCCTCCTAGTATCATATTCTACATTCATCTTGGATGCTGATGATAAAAATGCAATGTAAGCTTCTCCAGTCCATCAGTTCAATTTGATTCAATAAATACTTATTGAACAGCTGTTAACAAGGGTGCCTGATACAGGTACAACAACAACAAACAAATAAATAAATAAGGAAGATGCAGGTCCTTTCTTAGATTACATTCTATGCATGATGGCAGCTTACTGGTTGGGCTACCCAGGAAGCAGAGCCTAACACTGAGATTTGTGTACAGGAAGTATATTAACAAGAAAGAGGAAGAAAAGCAGGACTGTGATGTGATCACAACAAAACATCACCCCAAATAATGGGGGCGTCTGAAGCTGGGGCAGCCTTTAGAGCTGCCTCAATTTTGATTGAGCCTTAATTTCCCTTCATTGGCCAATCATTAGATATAAGCTGCCCATGGGAAGGAGGCAAGATCTTGGGCACGGAAGCTTTGCACGTCTAATGGCAACTGTTGTAACAGAATAAGCTGAGGGCTGTCTGCTGACACCAGCCCCAGACCTCTGAGAATAAACCACACCTTCCTGAAGGAGGACTTGGTTGGTGCCACATTGCACCACCACAACAGTTCAAGTTTATATAAGTTAGAGTGTTTGTGAAAGGTAACAGAAATGAGAGAAAGGACAGTATGATCATGTGATAGGAAATAACAGACGAAAGGCCATGGGGATGGGAAAAGGGGACAAGACACAAAATTACAAAGGTAAGTTGGAGCCACGTAATGAAACACTTCTCATTCCTTGGTGAGACATTATTAATTGGACACAAAGTGAGGTTGGAACCATATAAAGGAAGGTTTTAAATTCCTTAGTGAGAATCTATACTTCCCTGGAAAACACTGGAGATTTCTGATAGACACATAATGAGATATGTGCTTTATAAATATAAATCTGATAGGAGTATACAGAATAAACTGCAATGGTAATTTCAAGAATATTAGGGTCTGAGATATTTTCTAATACTTTATTTATTTCTGCGAGTGAGACAGAGAAAGAGAGAGAGCAAGCACAAGCAGGAATGGGGGGAGGGGCATTGAGCAGGGAACCTGATGCAGAACTTGATCCCAGGACTCTGGGATCATGACCTGCCCAAGGCAGTTGCCTAACTGACTGAGCCACACCTGTGTCCTGAGATTTTTCTTTTTGCTTGCAAATTTACAAATTGGTCTGCTAGTTTCTCAGTCCCTGGCAAGAAACCTGAGACTCTGGGTCAGAGGAGGATAATTTTTGTTGCTCACAGCAATAACAATAGTCATTATTATTATTTATTTTTATTTTTATTATTTATGCTTGTTTCCTAAACTTAGATTCCCACTGGGTGATGAGAAGTGCCAGGTGACACCAGAACATGCAGTGGATTACATCAATAAAGGAGAAACCCGAGATTAGGAAATCTGACTCTTAAAATGGGCATAAACCTGCTTGCCTTTGCCTTGGAGGGAGACATCTTTATTATATTGGAACAGATATCAAAGATATCCATTTGCTGTACACATTTCTGCAAAGATAGTCTAGAACAAGGGCATTCAGTGTCTCTGCTCTCAAGATATGCAGAAGTACAAGAAATCCATGCAGAATTTCCTCTACAGAGAAATACTATGGAATGTAGATCCTTATGTCCTTCTGTCAGTATGGATTTGAGTCTCATTGCTGCTAAAGTTGGCTCATCAAGCTGAAAGCAGATTTCTGTTCAAATTAATACTGACTGACAATAATTTATAGTTAGGCTGTCACTATTCTGAGGTGCTATCTTTAACTTTACATTTTTTATAGACAAGTATATAATTATTTTTAAAATGACTTTACTCTATAAAGTTAACTGTGTGTATTCATAAACAATTTACCCCATTCACAACTTTTTCTTCAACCTATTTTCCTTTTGGGATTAAGCAAACTGCCACTATTCAAATGACTACATAAGTTTTTCTTTGTGCTCTGGAAGTATAAACAAAAAGGATCTTTTGTATCAGTATAAATATATAGATTGGTAAATTACTACTCTATATTTAAAAAAAAGAACAGAAGTCCTATGCCCTGGATCTACTCTTAACTACATCATTTACTATGTGTAGGATATACTGCACACTTATATCATGATAAAATGAGATTTTAGCCTTTTTGATATCTATGACTTTTCCCAAATTTAATACACTATCATTTTGTGAATATTGGCATAGTATGCAAGTGAGATATATCCTTGGTTCTATTTCCCGATTTTGCCTCTTTGAATAATTTCTTTATTGAAAATGGAAAGGACAAAATCCCCTAGGATTAACACTGCCAATTCAATGTATCAACACCCTAGGTGCTCTGTCTTTCACAATACTTGAACACATGTCCCAATTTCTGAAATTACTCTGTTATTTGCCTTCTGATGAGGTTCTAAAAATCCTGCTATTATACAACACTGACTTTTACCACTTTGAAAAGTAAAAAAGCTTTCATTTTTCTGAGTTTTCAATTTTTTATGTTTTATATTCAAACAGAAGCAGTTCAGTTAAATTTGTTCATTGAAAAGCTCTTCTAGTTTTCTTTTCCATAGCCCCTTATTTAAAAAAATATATATAAAAATTGATTCTCATTTTGTTTTCTCGATGTTGTAGGCAGCAGTGTAATGAGTAACTAAACTCAAAAATAGAGGCTACAGTTTAGAAGGTTTTGACTCCCAAAGAGTACACCTACATAAAATTTGTGCTGGAGGTCTCCTTTACTACCAAATAATCAACTCCCACGTTCTTCAGTTGAACCTATCATAAGGAGGGTAAGAAGAAATATGAGACAAGAAAAAAGATAACCACATCATTTCATTTTCTTGTTGTTCTTTTAAAACTACAACTAAGAAGCAGATGAAAATGAAGGTTTTCAAAAATGACCTTTGGCTTTTCTTTTATTTTGCAGAGAGGTTTTTGGGAGGAGGTCGTTTTTTATCTTATTTCAAGAAAACAGGTGGTTTATTTCCACTTAAGTGCTGGCATTATTACACAGGGCATCTGTTTTTGTTTTTGTTTTTTTTGTTTTTCGTTTTTCAGAAAGAGATTTTGACCTCACATTGTTAATCACTGTGGTGTCCATTCATTATCATAAGTAGATATTTAAAGGAAAAAATTTTCAGATAAAAAAGCATAAAAATAATAGTTCTGAGAAGTTCTATCCATTAAAGTGAGTATAATATTTTTTAAAGATTTTATTTATTTATTTGACAAACAGAGATCACAAGTAGGCAGAGAGGCAGGCAGAGAGAGAGGAAGGGAAGCTGGCTCCCCGCTCAGCAGAGAGCCCGATGCGGGGCTCGATCCCAGGACACTGCGATCATGACCTGAGCCAAAGCCAGAGGCTTAACCCACTGAGCCACCCAGGACCTCCTTAAAGTTAGTATAATTCTAATGGAACACTAAACAGCACAACAAATTAAAAAAAATACTTAACAGGACTCTATCTTAAAATAGCTACAGGACTATTTTAAATAGTTCTAATTGCTTATAAATCTCTAAGACAGTGGTATCTTTTAAATTCTTTTAAATGGCTCAGGGTTATTATCTTACCTACATGCTATAAACAATTAGATGCATGTATCTCTTTGAATTAGAATTTTTGTATTTGAATAAATACCTAGCAGCGTAACTGCTGGATTGTAGGGTAGTTCTATTTTTAACTTTTGGACTCCATACTGTTTTTTTTCCCCCATATTGTTTTCTAGTGGCTGCACCAGCTTGCTTTCCCATCTAAATTGCAAAAGAGTTCCCCTTTTCCCTGTTGTTTCTTGTGTTACTGATTTTAAGCACTCTGATGGGTGTGAGGTAATAGCTCATCGTAGTTTTGATTTGTATTTCCCTGATGATGAGTGATGCTGATCATCTTTTCATGTGTCTGTTGGCCATTTGTATGTCTTCGTTGAAAAAAAATATCTATTCAGTTCTTCTGCCCATTTTTAATTGTATTATTAATTTTGAAGGTGTTGAGCTTTATAAGTTCTTTATATACTTTAGATACTAACCCTTTATGTCATTATCAAATATCTTCTTTCATTCTGTAGGTTTTTAGTTTTGTAGATTACTGCCTTCACTGTGCAGAAGTTTTTTATTTTAATGAAGTCCCAATAGCTTATTTTTGCTTTTGTTTCCCTTCCCCCAGGGGACAATCTAGAAGGAAGTTGTCAAAGAGGTTATTGCCTGTGTTTTCCTATAACATTTTTATGGTTTCAGGTCTCACATGTAGGTCTTTCATTCATTTTGAATTTATTTTGGGGTCTGGTGTAAGAAAGTGGTCCAATTTCATTCTTTGGCATGATGCTGTCCAGTTTCTCAAACACCATTTGTTGAAATGACTATTATTTTCCCACTGGATCCTCTTTCATGCTTTGTTGAGGATTAACTGAACGTACAGTGGTGTGTTCATTTCTGGGTTTTCTCTTCTTACTTTTATGTTCTGTATTTTGTGGCAGTATCATACTGTCTTGATCACTAAAGCTTTATAATACAACTTGAAGTCTAGAATTGTGATGCCTCCAGCTTTGTTTTGCTTTTCCAATGTTGCTTTGGCTATTTGGGGTCTTTTGTGGTTCCATACAAAAGTTTAGGATTGTTTATTCTAACTCTGTGAAAAATGTTGATGATATTTTGATGGGGATTTCATTAAATGTGTAGACTGAAAGGCACTTGGGTGGCTCAGTTTGTTAAGCATCTTCTTTCGGCTCAGTCATGATCTCAAGGCCCTGGGATTGAGCTGAGTCTGGCTCCCTGCTCAGAGGGAGCCTGTTTTTCACTGTCCCTCTGCCTGCTACTCTCCTGCTCATGTTTTCCCTCTGTCAAATAAATGAATAAAATCTTTAAAAAAATATGTAGCTTGCTTTGGGATATATAGACAGTTTAACAATATTATTTTTTCTGGAGCATAAACACAGGATGTTTTCTCCTTTCTTCCTGTCATCTTCACTTTCTTTCATTGGTGTTTAATAGTTTTCAGGGTACAGGTCTTTCACTTCTTTGGTTAGGTTTATTCCTAAGTATCTTATTGTTTTAGGTGAAATTATAAATGGGTCTGATTGTTTAAAATTGTTTTTTCCTGCTGCTTCATTATTGGTGTATAAAAATGCAACAGATTTCTGTATGTTGATTTTGTATCCTATAACTTCACAGAATTCATTTATCAGTTGTAGTTTTTTTGTGGAGTCTTTCAGGTTTTCTATATAGAGTATCATGTCACCTGCAAATACTGAAAGTTTCATGTCTTCCTTGCTGATTTGGATGTCATTTATTTATTTGTTTGCTTATTTATTATTTTTGCTGTCTGACTGCTGTGGCTAGAACTTCCAGTATTATGTTAAACAAGCATGGTGAGAGTGAATATCCCTGTCCTGTTCCTGATTGTAGAGGAAAAACTCTTCAGGTTTTCCCCATTGAGGATTCTATTAGCTTTGGATTTTTCATATGTGGACTTTATTATGTTGAGTTATATTCCCTTCAAAACTACCTGGTTGAGAGTTTTTGCTGTGAATGGGTGTTCTTATTGTCAAAAGCTTTCTCTGTATCTATTGAAATAATCATAGTTCTTGTCCTTATTTTTATTAATCTGATGTATTACATTAATTGATTTGCAAATATTGAACCACCCTTGTAACTCAGGAATAAATCCCATTTGATTGTGGTGAATTATTTTTTTAAGTATTGTTGGATTTGGTTTGCTAGTAATTTATTGAGAATTTTTGCATCTATATTGATCAGGAATATTGACCTGTAGTTCTATTTTTTAGTAGAGTTTTTGTCTGCTTTTGGTATCAGGGTAACACTGATGTCATAGAATTGATTTGGAAGTCTTCCTTCCTTTTCTATTTTTTTGAATAGTTTAGAAGAATAGGTATTAAATCTTCTTTAAATGGTTGGCAGAACTTGGGCATGAAGTCATCTGGCTCTGGACTTTCATTGTTGGGAGTTTTTGATTACTGTTCAATTTCTTTGCTGGTTATTGGTCTGTTCAACTTTTCTATTTCCTCCTGTTTCAGTTTTGGTAGTTCATATGTTTCTAGGAATTTTTCCATTTCTTCCAAGTTATTGAATTTGTTGGCATATAGTTTTCATAATATTCTCTTATAATTGTATTTCTGTAGTGTATTTCTGTGGTTGTGTTCTAGCCTGTGGTGGTTTTTATTTCTCCTGTCTCATTTGTAATTTTGTTTATTTGGGTCCTTTCTCTTTTCTTTTTGATAAGTCTGTCTAAAGACTTATCAATTTTATGGATTTTTTTTTTCAAAGCACCAACTCCTGGCTTCATTGATCGGTTCTTTTTTAGTTTCTGTATCATTTATTTCTGCTCTAATCTATTATTTTCTTTTTTCTTCTGGCTTTAAGCTTCATTTGTTATTCTTTTCCTTCAGTTACTTCAGTCATAATGTTAGGTAGTTTATTTGAGATTTGTCTTGCTTCTTGAGGTAGGCCTGTATTTCTATATACTTCCCTCTTAAAACTAGTTTGCTGCATCCCAAAGGTTTCAGACCACTGTGTTTTTATTTTCATGTATTTTTTAATTTCTTTTTTATTTCCCGGTTGACTCATTTGTTGTCTAGTAGCATGTTGTTTAACCTCCCTGTGTTTGAGGTCTTTCTAAATTTTTCTTGTGGTTGACTTCTAGTTTCATAGACTTGTGGTCACAAAAGTTACACAGCATGACTTCCATCTTTTTTGTATTTGATGAGGCCTAATTGGTGACTTAATATGTGATCCATTCTGGAAAATGTCTCCCATGTGCACTTGAAAAGAATGTGTATTCTGCTGTTTTATGATAGAATGCTCTGTATATATCTGTTATTTTCATCTGGTCCACTGTGGCATTCAAAGTCACTGTTTCCTTTTTTTATTTTCTGTTTAGATGATCTGTCCACTAATTAATTTCTTCACTGGTTATTGATCTGTTCAAGTTTTCTGTTTCTTCAAGTGTTAAAATCCCCTATTATTATTGCGTTTTTATCAGTTAGTTCTTTATGTTTGTTATTAAATGTAAATGTTTTATATACTTGAGTGCTCCCAAGTTGGATGCATAAATATTTACAATTGTTATATCTACTTGTTGGATTGTCCCCTTTTAGGAGTATATAATGCCCTTTTTTGTCTCTTTTTTACAGTCTTTGTTTTAAATTTTCATTTGTCCTATATGTGTATCACTACTCAACTTTTTTTTTTTTTTACATCCATTTGTGTAATAAATGTTTCTCTTGCCCTCACTTTCAATCTGCAGGTGTCATTAAGTGTAAAACGAGTCTCTAGTAGGGAGCATATACATGGGTCTTTTTTTGTTTTTTGGTTTTTTTTAAGATTTTATTTATTTATTTGACAGACAGAGATCACAAGCAGGCAGAGAGAGAGAGGGAAGCAGGCTCCCTACCAAAGCAGAGATCCCGATGCGGGACTCGATCCCAGGACCCTGGGATCATGACCTGAGCTGAAGGCAGAGGCTTTAACCCACTGAGCCACCCAGGCGCCCAGTTGTTTTTTTGTTTTGTTTTGTTTTGTTTTGTTTTGTTTTGTTTTCCATTCGGACACCCTTTGTCTTTTGAAACATTTGGTCCATTTACATTCAGAGTGATTACTGATAGATATGTCTTTAGTACCATTTTATTATTTGTTTTATCATTGTTTTTGGAGACTTTCTCTGATCTTTTCATATCTTTACCACTTCTGGCCTCTCCTTTGCATTCAAAGAGTCTCCTTTAATATTTCTTGCAGGGCTGGTTTAGTGAACTCCTTTAATTTTTTCTTCCATCTGGGAAACTCTATCTCTCCTTCTGTTTTGAATGATAGCTTTGCTGGGTAGAATATTTTTGGCTGCAGATTTTTCCCATTCAGCACTTTGAATATATTATGCCTCTTTCTTCTGGTTTGCCAAGTTTCTGTTGAAAACTCTCCAGTTAGTCTTACGGGTTTTCCCTTATAAGTTAAGGACTTCTTTCATCTTTCTGCTTTTAAGATTTTTTCTTTATCATTATATTTTGCAAATTTAGCTCCACTATATCTTGGTGTTGCACTGCTTTTGTTGTTTTTGATGGGAGCTCTTTCTCTCCTGGATCTGGATGTCTGTTTCCTTCCCCAGATTAGGGATGTTTTTTGCTATTATTTCTTAAAGTAAATTTTTGCTCATTTTCTCTCTCTTTTGCAAGGACTCCTATAATATGAATATTGCTATGTTTGACAAAGTCACTGAGTTTCCTATGTCTATTCTTGTGTTGTGTAATTCTTCTTTCTTTTGTTCAGCTTCATTATTTTCCATTATTTTATCTCCTAGATGTTTACTTCATTCCTCTGTTTCTCTTCTAGCCTGCTGTTCACTGCATCAATCCTGTTTCCAAAATAATCTATTGTCTTTTTCATCTCTGATATTTTTTAACTGTCTTATCTCTGTGGTAAGGGTCACTGATATCTCCTATGTTTCTCTCAAGCTCAGTGAGTATCCTTATGATTTTTGTGTTAAATTCTCCATCAGGTATATTACTTATTATCTGTTTTGCTTAGATCTCTGACCATCCTTATCTTGCTCTTTATTTGGGATAAATTCCTCCATCTTGGCATTTTGTCTAAGTCTCTGACTTCCATGTGTTAGAAAAGGCAGTTATGTCTTCTGCTCCTGAAGGTAATGACCTTATGAAGAAGAGGCCATGCAGTGCCCAGGGCAAAATGCACTTTGCTATTGTGTTTTGGCTGCTCTATCTTTTAGACCTATTGTCTGCAAAAGTTCTCCTTTCCTGCAGTGGGCAGTGTTTGGTCCCTGGCCTGAATGTGGCTTTGGTCTGCTTGTGAAATGAGGCCTGACACCAACTCTACCAGAACTGAGGCCTGCAAAACTATCTGGTCAAGAGATGTGGTGTGGGCTGGGGTTTGTGCTGGTCTTCTGGGAGAGGGACCTGTTGCACTGGGGTAGAGACAAGCTTGACTGAGAAGGGCCAGTCCTGCCAGAGAATAGGAAGGTGGGTCTTGGTGTAAAAAAGTTAGGCAGCTAGTGTCCATGCTGTGTTGCTTCCAGCAAATGACTATGTTTATGCTGAAGCATGGGGGAAGGAATTGGCACTACCCAGCTCCTTTGTCCCTGGAGAGGCATTTCTGTGAATGCCACCTCTCAGAGAAGCACCAGGAGAAGAGTGAATAATCCCTCCTGCATGCTCCAGACTTTCCTCAGATCACTGTTTCGGCATTGTCTACCCCAGGGGTTATTTGTCTGTCTTCTCTCCAGGAACAGGGCAGTTCTTCCAGTCTCTATCCCAGCCAAGCATGCTAACCTTTAAAACTAAACAAATCCAAAACAATTATCCAAACAATTAGACAGATCCAAACAATTAGAGATACTGTATTAGAATTAATGAGTGAATTTTCTGACTATAAGTCAATGTACAAAAATTAAAGCAGAAAATAAAAGTAGAAATAAAACTGAAATATATAATACACACACACACCATTTTCAATACTACATATTACTACATGTAATTCTGTGGAATCTGACAAGCTTAAAATCATGTAAAACAAATCTATGTTGTCAGAAGGGGAAAAGTTGACCTTTAAAGAAGAGGTTGTGACTGGAAGGGATAGTGAAGAACAAAGTTAGGGTTGCGATTTAGAGATGTGTTTTGTGATCTGGATGTTCTTCAGATGGTGAAAATTCATCATCTGTACTGTTAAAATACAGGAATTTTTCTGTATGTTCTTCATATTTCAATAAAAACTTTGAAAAATGCTGAGAATTATTTCTACACAGTTTTTAAATTATTATACTCTGAAGAATACATATGTAACATATAATAAATGAAAATAAAACACAATAGTCCATACCTAGTCCCACTTTAAGGGAATCAAATATTGCTGATAATTTTGGAGACCCTGTTTGTACCTCCACCATTGCCTCCCTATTCCTTCCAATCTCCCAGATGGCACAATTAATGTGGATTATGTATTATTCATTCGCTTGCTTTTAAAGACGCTTCCACATATCATAAGTACTTGCCCATAATCTGTCTATCTTTCTCTGCTCTCCATCTGTCTGTCTCTCTCTCTCGTATTGCTTAATTTTACATATTTATGACTTTGTATAATTAAAATTTCTTTTTTTATTCTTACGTAATTTGTAGTACTTGCTCAATAAGACTTTTGTGAACTAAACTTCATTTGTTTCTATTGCTACATAATTGTTTGTTGTGTGAATACATACCACAAGTCATTACTCATTTTATTATAAGTAAGCAACAGCACAACTCCTTGGTATATATTAGAAAAACTTTTCTGTGAAATTTCTTCTACACTTTTCCTATTACATAGGGCAAAAATTGCTCTAGGGATGTGTATTTCAACCCACAGATCACAACTTTCTAGTGGCACAAAATTATTCAGTGAGTCATGAAGAGAATTTTTAAAATATAATTGAGTGGATTAGGAAATGTCAAAATGCCATTGAGACTCTGAAAACGTTTTTGTATTAACTCCATGTTATTTTTTTAATGTGTATGGTACTGCTCACATTATATTTGTAAATGGGTTTTCTGGTTCATAAGATTTGCACATCACCAACTTTAGTCTTTTTGGGATACTGTTATGTCAGTTTATACATACAGCAGAAACCCCTGATATCATAAGATAAATTTTTCTAAAATTAATGGCTCTTAGAAGGTATTTTTCTTTACCTTTTCTTACTGAGGTCAGGTATTTTCTCGACTATTGTCCATTTCTATTTCTTTTTCTTAGAAATAACTCCTTTTGCTTCTCATTCTATTGTGTTCTATTTCTCAATGATCTACAGAATAATTTTCTTAAGTTTAGTCTTGATATTAATTCTTGATCAGTTACATATGTTGAAAACCCATCATCAGATCTGTTGGCTTGATTTTCCCTTCAAACATTATACCTTTTGATGTAATACATAATTCTACTCTATAACTGTTCATTTTATATATAATAAATTCTTTCCCAAGCCAAGGTAAATTTCTTCTAGAGACTGAACATATCATATTTAGGCCTGTAATTTCCTTAAAATGATTTTAACATATTCTGTGAGGTTAAGATAAATTTCCACATGGATAACCAAAAACCCAGGATGGTTTACTGAATGGTTCCATCCTTTTTCTCATCTATTTTTCAATGCCAATTCTGATAAACAAATTTTCAACACAACAGAGGCTCTGTTTCTCAGCTGATTATTTTATTCTTTTGATCTGTTTTTTCTATTCCTGAGCCAATAGCATGTGGACTGAAAGATTATGGTTTCACAGGAACTCTTGAGATCTGTCAGACAAGCCATCTACTCCTACAATTTTTCCTTTTTCTGTATCTTGGCTCTTCTTGACCCTTTGTTCTTACACAGAAACACACACACACACACACACACACACACACAATCTGTTGGAATTTTGATTAGAATTATGTTGACTTTATAGATCAGTTTGGGGGAGCCGACCATGCTGAGTCTTCCTGCCTATGAATAAATGTTTTAGCTCTTTTTACCCCACTGTCTTTCAGTTAAGTCTTACAGTTATCGAGAAAAGGGTCATGTACCTCTTTGAATAATTTGGTTCCTAGTTATCTTGTTTTATTTTCATTATAAATAGTAAATTTCTAAAAAGTTAACTTTCTGTTTAATACTGTGATGGAAATAAAGCTACCTTACTAAATGGTCTTACTGATTCTAGCAATTAATAGAGATAATTTGTTGTTTCTTCTTTTTAGACAATTATATCATTAATGAATAATGAAAGATTTCCTTTCTATTCAAGATTTATATATTTATTCACTTTTAAGGTTAATTAGATGGTTATGACTCAAAAGTAGAAATTTTTGAGGGGTTTCCAGGTGCAGAGTTGGTTAAGCATCTTATTCTTGGGGTACCTGGGTGGCTCATTGGGTTAAGCCTCTGCCTTCGGCTCAGGTTATGATCCCAGGATTTTCGGATCGAACCCCGCCATCGGGCTCTCTGCTCAGCAGGGAGCCTGTTTCCCCCTCTCTCTCTGTCTGCCTCTCTGCCTAGTTGTGATCTCTGTCTCTGTCAAATAAATAAATAATTTAAAATAAAAAGCATTCAACTCTTGGTTTCAGCTCAGGTCACGACATCAGACATCAGGGTCATGATATCAAGCCCTGTGTCTGCCCAGCATGGACTCTGCTTGGGAATCTCTCTCTCTCTGCCCCTCTCACTTGTGCACTCTCTCTTTCTCTCTAAAATAAATGAAAATAAGTCTTTAACAAAAAAGTACAAAATTTTCAAAAAAGTATGTATCACACATCATGAGTATCAAAGAATAATTTTTTTAAAGGAACAATTTTTATGTTTAGACATCAAGATACTCACTGTAGATTCAGTATACTATGCTCTATCAGATTATGTAAGTTACCTTATATTTTTAGTTTCCCAAAAAGCCCTTTTCATAATGGGTTTTGAAATTTATCAAGTGACTTTGTTGTTGTTCACTGAAATGATCATGTGGCTTCACTGTTTCAATCTGAATTTATTAATTGATTTTTAAATTTAAACAAATTTAGCATCACTGAAAAATTGAACTTGATTATGAAGTACTATATTTTTTACAGATTCCTAGATTCAGAAACATTAGTAAATATAATTTTATTTTTACATTTGACTTTGCAACTAATTCTGGTATATAATTTTCTTTTCACATATTGCACCTGTCTTGCATTCGTGTGAGGCTATCCTACTAAAATTATAAAATAATTCATAGAATGTTTCTCTTTTTTCCCATTCTCTAGAAGAATTTGACTAAGAAGGGAACATCTGCTCCTTGAATATTTGGAAGAATTTGTAAAACAGTATTTGGGAGAAATTCTGGATGTATAATTCCATTTGTTTTATGGCTTATGGGACAATTCCTGTATTCAATCACTATTTAGTAATTTTAGGCAGTGATACCTTTATTAAAAATAATTTGTTGAAGAAGTTCTAACAACACTGACTTCCTCTTTGGCCATCCATCTTGTTCATGTCCCAGAAATGACCTCCCTTGGGGCTATCGTACCAGACCCCTTGGAGATTAATTTATGCCCTGACAAAATGCAGTAAGGTGAATTGCTCTGATCTTCCCTACAATTGTTTAGATAACTAGTAGCGATAACATAGTTTCTTCCCCTTCCTCCCCTATGGCACCCAGATAGAGCCACAAAGTCTGTTAGATGTTAAACCTTTTGCCTTCACCACAATGACCTCTGCACCTTCCCTTGCTCCATAAAAAATCTATGGGTTAAAGTCTGGACTTTAGGGAGAAGCGCTGTGTGGCAACTGGATCATTTGTCCACCTGATCCCCCTGTCAGTAATCTACCCTGAATAACATTCTGTGAATTGTACAGAGTGACTTGCTTAGTTTTTTAGTCTTAAAGTGATTTCTCGGTCTGGAGGATACTTCACTGACTGACCCTCTTCTACATTCTAACATCTATCTTAACCGTCTTTAAATTTATCAGTATTTGTGTGTTTAAATATTATTTTACCTTTGTTAATATTTCTGCACCATTGCACCAGCTCAAGCTTGTCCCTATTACAACACTTTTACTTGATCAATTTTACAAAATTAAAAGAATATATTGACTTTAATTCATAAAATTATTTGCTTTGCCCTTGTTATGTCTGTTATGATTTACTTCTATTTTATTAATTGCTATTCTTACATTTGTTATTTTTTTCTCCAAATTTTTTCATTGTATTTTTCTATTTTATTTTTTCCTAGATTGAGTAAGCAGCTATTAAGCACACTGCTCACTGTCTTAATTACTTATATAAACATTTGAAGTTATAAACTAGCCTTAATTATTGCTATCATTTTATATTTTAAGTTTTGACATGATTTTTAAAAATACATCATTATTATTACTATTTTAATGTTTAGTACAATTTCTTCTTTAACCCTGTAATAATTCAAAAATGTCAAAGTTTTTTAAAAGCTTTTTCCCCACAAAACTCCTATTTAATTCCACTTTTGTTACTGAATGTATTCTAAAAGATACTACCCACTTGAAAATTTGAATTTAGTGTTCATCACTTAATACAAGGTCAACATTTTAAAATGTTCATATTATTGCATATTATCTGTGTGTGTAAAATGCTCCAGTTCACTATCTCAAAGCGTTTTATTTTTTTTATATTTTATATCTTGACTAGTCCTTACATTTTATGATTGCTCAGTTGTTGAGTTATTTCCTACAAACCCCCAACTTATTGTTGGATTTATCAATATAGTTATGTCTCCTACTAATTGTGTACTATTGACAACATAATTGGAATTATTTTATTATCTTGAATGTTACATGACACACAACATTACAGCACATATATTTGTAGTTAGTTTACAGCTATATCATTATGGAATAAACTTTACTATTATGAGCAATTCTTTTTGTCCTTATATATATTTGTCAAATATTAATATTTATAGCATTGTTTATTTCAATTATTATTTGTTTAGTATCTCTTTTTCTTTTCGGTTCTTTCAAGCTTTTTATTTCCTATGTTTTACGGCATCCTTTATAAATATCATATACCTGTTTTGTTTTTAAATCTAATATGACAATCTGCCTCTTAAAATAGAGTATTTTTTCCTAGTACTGTTAGGAAGTAGACTAACGCTTTGGATATGTTGCTATAACTTTATTTTATGCTTGCCATTGGTCCTGCGTTTTCTAGATTGCCTCTCTTTTTCCTCCTTTCTTTATGTCTTTTGGGTTTTTCTTCCTTTTCCCCATTTTATTCCCTTCTCCTATTCATTTGAAACTATACACTTCCTATCACTTACTGTGTCTTAGAAATGTTAACATACATAATCTTCTCAGCAAGTCTAAAGTAATTAATGCCATCTTCTCTTTACAATGATTTGATTTTCACCACCTACACTTTGATGTTTAATATTTAAGAAATTATGGTCATTGATTTATACTGTTATTTCCTTTTTAACACATGTTCACCAATTTCTTTGTCCACTATTCTTCTTTATGATTCAGGCTTTCCTTTCCCTATTTCTGTAAGTACAATCTTCATAAATTTTAACAGTGAACTTTAACAAGTTCTCTTGTTTCTCTGAGATTCTGCTTTTTTAAAAAAAAAAATCTTGATTTGTACTTCAAAGAACTTTTGAAAAAAACAATTCTAAGTTATTAATAATGTTATGGTGAAGAAGGTATTCCAAAAAATTCTAGCTTCCCATTTTTAAAAATGTGAAATCAACCATCAGTGTGACTGTTGTCTCCTTGCAAACAGTCCTTTCTCACTGTTCTTCAGATTTTTGCTATTTTGCTCTGTCACTCTGATGGTCATAGTCAACTTCATTTTATTTTTCCAACTTGCTTTTTATTCTGAATCTGTAGATTCTTGTCTTGCAGCAGTTATGATATAATATTGCCTGGCTCAGGCCCTCCTTTCTGTATTTTTCCTACTTATACTGATATCCCTCCTTACCTCTTAGCCTCTCTTTCCTGTACTCTACTTTTTCAGGTAATTTCTTTAGATTTTTATTTCATTTTATGCAATGTTTCTCTAGCTGTTTTAGATCACTGTAATATTCACTCATTCTTATACTTTTTGCTACCATTTTTATATATTTTTACTTATTCTTGTGTTTGGCACCTCTTTTTATTCCATAGGTATATTAACCTATTTATATTGTAATTTTATCTAAGAATTCCAACATCTGAGATTGTTTCAGGTCTCAGCCTAACTTCTGCCCCTCAATCTAGAATTCTCTCCTGTGCTGTGCTTTTTATTTTCATTCACTTTATGGTTTTCTTTTCATTGCTAGGCATGATGAAAGAGGTATATCCGTCAGAAAATTTGAGGCCTGCATTACATTGCTTTGTTTCAGAGGGGATTTCTTTTTACTTCTTCCCCTAGCTTGAAAATCAAAACACTAAAATACAAATTTCTAAATTGAGTGTTTTGGGACCATTCAATTAAGAGCCAAGGTTAAGAACAAGTACTATTCCTTGTTATCTCTATGTAAAATCTGTTGTTTTCTTAGCTTATCTTGAAGGTAAACTAATGATGGGAGAAGGGCTTTAAGGGCTCTCGTACCCTGTTTGACAGCGCCTGGCTACTGTGCGATCGCCCGCTCTCCCCAAGGCCACTGGACTGAAAAATCAAGTTCATTAGGAGTGAGCAGACCACGCCACCTCCCATCTGGTGGTGCTCACTGATCACTTTTTTCTAGATACCTGGTGTCTCTTTTGGAAATGAGCAGATTCGGGGTGTGTGTGTGTGTGTGTGTGTGTGTGTGTGTGTGTAGACTTGCCAGTTAAGCCAAATCTGCTACTAACATATATTTTATTTACTTCAAAATAAAGGATTGTCTAATCTGCCATACTGTTGGAAAAACTACTTTCCATATGATTCTGAAATTGAATTTCTTCTCATATATGACATATGCCAAATGCAGAAATCATTTGCTGGAGATCATTTGATTAAAGTAAATTGTATTGAAATACTGTCTATTTTCCAGAAACTGTGTTGACATTTTCTATCACTATGTCAAAAATAACTAAAGAGGAAATAATCACTCATGGAAGAGAAAATACTTAGAATTTTGAAGGTGAGAGTGAAAAGTATAATATTAAGTTAAATAGCATAAATTCATAAGAACAAATTATCATTTTATATTCTATGTTCTGTAGATATGTATGTAGCAAAAAATAGCCATTTAAAATGTTACTAATTAAGGGAGATAGGGTATAGTTATAGAATATCAAAATAAATACATACACACATATACACGCATACAACTCATATTCTAAAACCTCAAATAATTTAACTAAAGCCCAAGATCATGCAGAAGTTTTACCACTTTATATACTCACACAGTGTGAATTTACACCCAGGTCCATAGCCACTGGCATATCTAAATTACTTTATAGGCCACTTACAGCAGTTTAGAATTGAAGATTTCCCTATCCTCTGAGCTAATAAAACCTCAACATCAAGTCCTTTCACTCCTACAATAAGTACTCCAAAGTGGTTCTCTTTTCTGACTCTGACAGCTTCAAAAGAAACGAACAGACTCTGTGTCATTCACTGTCATTTTTTTCCCCCAGAAACTGCATTTTCTTTTAAAATGCTTCTCCTTCTAAATCCTTCACAAATGAAACAGGGGAAGAAAATGATATGCCTTCACTGCTGTTGTGTACACATTATGTATTACTTTGTCCCTCCTGTGTTTCATTATTATACCACTGGAGCCTAGAGCTTCACTGAAATGGGCAGACAAGTCGCCATGTGAGAATATTTTAACATTAAAGGAAAACTTCCCAAGAATCAGTTATTAGAAGCCTCTAAAGTGGTTCAGCACTTAGAGAGCTGAGTATAAAATCAGAGTTAATCAATACAACCGAAATTCATAAGCAGTGACATCTGTGGGCTTTTCTTTAGTCTCAGGCTCTTTGATTGCATAGGGCGTCTGCATTCCGACAGGACAGAGTACACGACACAGGCCCTGGCACATATTAGCTGCTAGTGAAGGGGAGGTGTGAGTGACACGACATCTGTTCGCTCTGTCTCTACTCCCCAGACTGTAACTGAAGTGAACCTGGGTCACTGGATCAGAGGAGGCTCTGAATCTCATCTGAACCGTTCCCTAGCCATGCCAGGTGTTAGGTCTTTGTAGATAGGACTGAGGGGCTAGACAGTGGATTAAACTATATCCAGTTCATTCTTTGTATGTTGTCCTTCAGATCATCTATACCTCTCGGCACCCTGACATGATTACAGGTGGCAGAAAGAGAAGCAAGCGAGGTTTTGGATGTGAGGAAGCAGTAGTTGACTCTGCTCTGACCTATGTATCTTATTAAGCAAGTTAACCCCAACCACACTCAATCCAAACGTTTCTTTATTTACAACCTACATAACATATGGTCTGTTCCAGACCAAGTGTCTCAACTCTGTCAGGAGCAAGGAGATGGTAATTGAGGTCAATCTTAAGTTTTCCTTCAAAAATATCATTAGCCCCATCAAGTTAAAAGGGGGGGGGGGCAGAGCAGTCATGCAATAAGTGGTAGTAAAGAACAGAACACGATTTTGATGCACAAGAAAATAGAGATAATGGATAAGAACTGAAAGGGGATAAAAGGGGAGGTAGGTTGCATGTGTGTATGTATAATAAGATATTTAATAATGAGAACAATTCTCAAGAACAGTGAGAGGACAATAACCAGTTGTTCTCCACTTTTTCCATCTTCTCCCAACATTTTAATCCGTTATCCACAGAGTAGTCAGAGCAGTTTTAAAGCTATAAAATACATCTCTTCACTCCTTTGGTTGGGACCTTTCATTTGTTCCCCCTCTACTTGGTAAAATTCCCTGACTCTTTACAAGGACATCCCTGTCCCTGTCCAACACCCCACAGTCATCCTGGACCAGCTCTCCAGGGCTCTCCTGTGTCCCTCAAACATGCCAAGTCCTCTTCCCCCAGCACTCTGCACTCTGGACACTGTCATCGAAGTTCTTCTCATGACTCTACACATCTATTCCTTCCTACTCCTGACACCGAAGAGGCCTTCTGACCATCCCATCCAGGCAGTTCATCTTATTTCCCAGTTTATTTCTCCTATAACATGTAACATCACCTGCAGAAATTTCTCTCATTTGTCTACCAGGTTTCAGTCTGTCCCATGAGAACATGAGTTCTATGAGGTTTCCTGAGTGCCTACTGCATAACAGGTTATTCTTAGTTTAGGACAGAAAATGAATAAAATATACCAAAATATTTATATCTCACAATATGCATGTATAGGGTTGGAAAGCTCTACCCTTAAAGTGCTTAAAAGAAAACAAAATGCTGAAATTATAATAAAAGCAGCATATAGACAATATTCTCACAGAGCACCCGATCCTTTTTTATTTGTTAGCACTTCTTTTTTTTTTTTTTTTAAGATTGTATTTATTTATTTGAGAGAGAAAGATAAGACAGCAGGAGCAGGGAGAGAGACAGAGGGAGAGGGAGAAGAAGATTCCCCACTGAGCAAGGAGCCCAATGCAGGACTCAATCCCAGGACACTTGGATCATGACCTGAACCTAAGGCTGACGCTTAACTGACTGAGCCACCCAGGCGCCCCTTCTTTGTTTTCATTATTTTCCCAGATATTTAACTTCAGTTTTATTTCTTAAATTTCTCTTTGTTAGAGAATAAGACCTGTATCTCTTGCAACTGTTACATTTTGGTTTTGTAAATAGGCATTGTTCAGGTATAGTGAGCATTCTGATTTCTAATGTTTAAAGCAAATAGTAAATTCTAGGTCAACCTTGAAATATTCTGAAATTCTATTTGAACTACACTGTTTTGCACTGACATTTCCCAAACTACTAATTCTATTTTTTAAGCTCCTACATGTATCATAACCTTTTTATACTATTAGGTTAATGCAATGAAGCAAATTTGTTTTCTTCTCAATAAGGTTTTTATAAGCATAATGCAACATTTATTAGTATGCCTTTCTCTCAGCATGATGTCAAATCATTTGTGATTGTTTCAAGACTTATTCCGAGTAATTTAGATGTTTGCTATAATAAAAAGCAAATGTCCTTTAAATAAATACATGCCTTCAAAAACAAAATGATGCTTTTAAATACAGAAGCAAACTTTGACCCAGAAATAATATCAGACTCAGTAACAATTAAATGTGGGCCACTCTTTGTTTTCAGTGTATTTTTCATCCTGTTTATATTGGTATATTTATATATTATGAGCTCTTCACAAAGATCGAGGAGCAAATATCACTTTCTGTATGTCCTGATAATTTTTTAAGTTCCTTAAGAACAGAGAAAGTCTCAAGAAAGTGTATGTCTGTTATATATGCCAATAAAATATTAACATCTGTATCTATGCACTTTATACAGACTGCATGGAAATGCATACATGGATCAATATATACATTGATTTTCAACTTTGGTATTAGTTGCAACTTGGGAGTCGTATCAAATTTTTATATTTCATAATAGTCTTCACTGCATTGCTGTTCCTCTTTAGCTTCATCTAGCAACTATTAATCTTCCTCTCTTATACCTTAAAACCTTTGAGAAAAAAAATAATAAATTCTAAACAGATCAGAATATCCCCACAAGTAGCTCTTATTGGACATATGAATGCTTGAGTGGACACCCAAGAGTCATCTTTAATGCAAATTCTTAGCCAATTATATATAATCAGCATCTGTTTCAATGATGCTCTTTGATATACATTTTAGAATCTAAATATCAATAAGTGTCCGGAGAGTTGGTTGTAAAGGGGAGATTTTATGTTCTTTAAATATTCTGTTTACTTAGAGGAGTTCAGCTGGTTACTGAAATTTAACAGTCTGGATGAGAGAGCACATTTCAACCACCTTCTCAGGAGTCATTTATTCAGGTATTACTTTTGATTCAGTAAACATTGTCTTGCCATTAATATTTTCTAACTCTCCTTGTATTTCTGATTGAAAAAGAACTTTGAACAGGCTGTAGGAAAAAGAAGAAGTAAACATTCAAAGAAACAGCCAGGTACTTAACTGATATCATTTATCAATTAGCTTCAGCAAAAGATAAATTATTTGGTACAGGTGAGATTACAATTTTCTGAATCTCCTTGTATAATGCAAGGCTAAATTCCATCTGAAGGTTAAAATTGATTATAAGTTAGACCTTAGTGGAAAGATGATAAAGGATAGTTAGAAACCCAAATGATGACGCGTTTTCCTTCTCATATCCAAAACGAAACTTAAATATAAATCTTATCTAACAAAGATTAGGAATGTATTTTCTGATTTATATTGAATCAATAAATATATTTATAAGTAGCTCAAGGTCACAAGCTTTTGACCAAGACAAAGGATTAAAGAATAATAATTTTTTTTCTCTGAAAATACCATTAGAAATCACCTTGTGCAACACTCTCATTTTATTGTGAAAGGTACAGAGACTCAAAACCAAGTGTGTCAGTGTAGATCCACTAGAAAAACCTAAAATTAATCTTATTCAAGGATTTTAAATTTTGAGGCTCTGACATAAATCTTTTACCCTTCATATTGTTTAGCAAAAACTCAGGTATAGCAGGAATGCTTTTGTTGAATAAATTTCTTCTAATTCAAATAAAATATTGCATCTGACTGCTCTCCCTAAAAAGTTAAAAAGCTAAAATTAACAATGAGGCAGAATTAAAAGTCCTGAATATACATAGATATCTTCCATATTATAAATAAAAATTATACACCCTTGAAGATATGTATTTTGTATTTTGACACAACATATTTTTCATAATTAAAATACTTATTTTCACTTGTCATTGATTGCCAGTATAACTTACACATCGACTCCAGAAAAGATTTCCATTTTATTAGTGTGAGTTTTATTGTAATTCATTTTAGATTATGATGTAAGATTATACAATTTCTAGTAGGATGCATTCAAATATGGAGTTGGAGAAGAAAGTTGATTCACTTAACAGGCCAATATAAAGAAGAGAAAATTGTACCAACTCTGCAATTTAGTTTTAATAAAAACAACAATGTATTATCAAAACAATCTTCTGAAGAACATAATCTCCTATCATCTTAACTGGTCAGAAGTAGCCTATTGAAAAAGCTAACCCTCAGGAATAAATTTATAGACATCACGAAGGTCTATTTATGGATTTGAACTTAAAGTAAAATATTAACTCAGAAGTGATTCTCTTCCAAGTCTTTTAGCAATGGATTCTTTTTCTGAGAAAGCAGAAAGAACATTAAAGATGGACAGCAAGAAGACCAAAGGGTTCAGATAAAATAAAGAAGAAAGTCATTACAGAGGATTTCCAAAAGTTCCTTTTATAATTACGTCACTTTGAGGATAATAAACTGAGAATTAGTTGATCTAATGTAGGAAGTAAAACTGCATTTCTGACTTGGGAATCATAGAAGTAAATAAACTCATATAAAGTCAGCCCCCTGTCTGTACTGCAGAATGACTCAAACAAAACCTAACATGAAAAAAAAAGTGTTTTACGCCCAAGGTAAAATAAGGATTATTAGGCTGATGACAAAAATGAAAAAAATACAAAATATCATGACCATACAGCATAAGCATGCCATTCAAGATTCTGACAGCAAGCTTCCTATTCTGCATATAGTATAGCTTCTTCTCTCATTCCCTCTGTCTTAACAATTCTACAAGTTATTTAAAAATTTCTGCGATATTGCTCTGTGTGTTAAAATTGCTATCTCATAAGCTGAGAAATGAAATGATACTAAAGAGTTCAAATATTCCCTGAACAGCTTGAGCACTAGAGTTAATAACTACAAAAGACTAGAATATAGGCTGTATATATGGGATAATGCATAAGTTTAAATCCACACTAATTTATTTTTTCTAACTCTATTCAGTAGATATTTGTTTTCCCATCTTCTCCCTTTTCTTCCCTGCTTAAGTGTCACTTTCCTTTTAAATGTTTACTGAATATTGTCCATATAAAAGTGAAAGAATTTTCACAACTTTCTTAAGAACTTATGAAACCAGAGGCACCTGAGTGGCTCAGTCATTAAGCGTCCGCCTTTGGCTCAGTCCATGATCTCAGCGTCCTGGGATCAAGCCCGGCATCAGTTCCCCTGCTCCGCGGGAAGCCTGCTTCTCCCTCTCCTGCTTCTCCTGCTTGTGTTCCCTCTCTCACTGTCTCTCTCTGTCAAATAAATAAATAAAATCTTAAAAAAAAAAAGAAAGAAAGAAAAAGAACTTACAAAACCATACACATCTCTTTATGGACTTTTGCTTAGAATGGTCTCCAGTGAAAAAAAGTTCTTCCAGTTTGAAGCAAGAACGGCAATGAATTCTTTCTAGAGAGTGAAGAGTCATAAAAGTAACTGGGGAAGCTATTAAATTCGGTTCTTTTCTCAAAGGTAGGAAAACCTGCCAAGCTACAACCAAAGTAGCCTGGCCAACTGAAGGATCAATGGTATAAAAAACTTCCTCAAAGCTGTCATGGAGATTCAAACTGTGGTGACTACAATTGGCATTCCCCCCAAAAATGAAAATATGAAGGCTTGGCTTTCAAGTTCTCCCCTACTGTCAAAAGTACAAAAAGGACTTTTTTCCCCCTATGTCTGGCATCTTATAGAAAATTAAAACTCACTGAGCATAAAGGGGGAAAATATATCATATTTCAAGGGGAAAATGTGAGGAAAGAATTGGCTTTATTGCAAGGCTAATGGTTTTCTAGTTTCACATATGCTAAATTTTCCAGACAGGATGATCAAATAGTACTTGTGGGGAAACAAAATGCAGCACCTGTTTGGCCAAGAGCTCTACAATGAACTCTCTCAACAAAGAGCCAAGCTTCATTCATGATTCAGATAGATTGCTATGCCTGCCAGTTCCACATAACCACCCATGTCCGTTCTAGCCAAATCCATATTTGTTTCTTAGTTTATACGTATATGAACCTATTATTAATTCTCTTATTATAGCAAGGTCAATATAGATCCCATTTATCTTGAAGAGAATGTACATTATTAACTCGTGATACTCCATTTTTAAAAATTTTAAATTTTCTGTTCTTATCAATTACTTACAATTTTCATGTTTCTTTAGTTTATTTTTTAAAATGTTTTTATTTATTTATTAGAAAGAGAGAGTGAAAGAGAAAGCACTTATAGGGGGAATAGCAGGCAGAGGGAAAAGCAGGCTCCCCACTGAGCAGGGAGCCCCATGTGGAGCTCAATGCCAGGACCTTGAGATCATGACCTGAGCCAAAGGCAGACCTTAACAAACTGAGCCACCTAGGTGCTCCTCTTCAGGTTATTTTTATAAAAATCCATTATATGCTACAAGATTATATTCTTATGAAGCAATTGTAAATTTTCTTATATGGCATAAATGCTTTGGTTTAATGCACTTGCTCTACGGCTATTAGACCAGTTTCCTCCCTAGTCTGGTATCGTCTGTCAGCCCATCAGATAGTACTTTTCCTTCCACATGTATAGAGCTTCTAGGGCTCTTTAGTATCCATACTGCTTTGCCTCTGAAGATTAAATTATACAGGCAAACTATCTTCCCAGTACTTTCCCAATTCATTTGTTTTTATTAGTCATTCATTTAACAGCTGCAATATCTACCATGTGGTAATGTGAGAATCCAGAGGTGAGTCGGCATATCATTCTCGATGAAACATTCTTATTTCCGTTCCGTCTCCATATCCTCCCTCTGACTATCAGCAATTTTAAGATTTACCTTAAATGTTCTTCCTTCTCCCTTACCTTTCCTGAGGATACGATTTCATCTGTTTCTTCTGGGTTTTTCACAGTTAATAATGAGATATGTTTATCAAACATACTGTATGAGACGAACAATATGCTTTTTGTGAAATTTTTAAATCTGTTCTCATAACAAACATATAAGTTAGAGGATATCAACCTTATTGTATAGAGTACTGTTACTATTGTAAAGGTGATTTAGATAAGTAAAGTGACTTCTCTGAGACCACACGGGGGAAAAAAGCAAATCCAGGACACATATATATGATTGTGAGGCTCTAAAGTTCACAGCTTCCTCACAGGGTATCTACCTACAACTTTATAATTTGCTCCCATATTTACTTTACTACTAGTAAATATGGCATTCACAACTCTATATTGCTTCATACATGTAAATTTGCATTTAGATTTATAGATTCTTTTTTTCATTTATTTACTTATGAGAGAGAGACTCTGTGTGTGTGTGTGTGTGTGTGTGTGTGTGTGTGTACGAGGAGGGGGAGGGGCAGAGGACGAGGAAAAAAAGTAGACCCCATGCTGAGCAAGGAGCTGGACCCTGAGATCATGACCTGAGCCAAAATCAAGAGTCAGATGCTTAACCTACTGAGCCACCCATGTATCCCTTAGATTTATACATTCTTAGGTAGGACATGGATCTAATAATTACTTATCTGTACTCTGCCAAACCTAGCTTAGATCTTGCTAAACAATAAGTTTTCCATTAACTATTTATGTTTTCATTAATTAAACAGAATTTTCTTTTAAAAAGAAAAAAATAGCGGTTCAAGGTAACCCTGAGCTGAGAGCTCACTCTTCGGCTAGGAACATCGCCAAAGGCAATGGAAGCAAGGGCAAAAATGAACTATTGGGATTTCATTACGATCAAAAGCTTTTGCACAGCAAAGGAAACAGTCAACAAAACCAAAAGACAACTGACAGAATGGGAGAAGATATTTGCAAACGACATATCAGATAAAGGGCTAGTGTCCAAAATCTATAAAGAACTTATCAAACTCAACACCCAAAGGACAAATAATCCAATCAAGAAATGGGCAGAGGACATGAACAGACATTTCTGC
>PISX010023269.1:0-30083 GCA_004024625.1 Mellivora capensis
CCCAAACCAGGCAAAGACCACACCAAAAAGGAGAATTTCAGACCAATATCACTGATGAATATGGATGCTAAGATTCTCAACAAGATCCTAGCAAACAGGATCCAACAGCACATTAAAAGATCATCCACCATGACCAGGTGGGATTCATCCCTGGCTTACAAGGGTGGTTCAACATTCGCAAGTCAATCAATGTGATAGACCAAATCAATAAGAGAAGAGAGAAGAACACATGGTCCTCTCCATTGATGCAGAAAAAGCATTTGACAAAATCCAGCATCCGTTCCTGATTAAAACGCTTCAAAGTATAGGGATAGGGGGAACATTCCTGAACTTCATAAAATCTATCTATGAAAGACCCACAGCAAACATCATCCTCAATGGGAGGACGCTCACAGTCTTCCCGTTGAGATCAGGAACACGACAAGGATGCCCACTCTCACCACTCTTGTTCAACATAGTATTAGAAGTCCTAGCAACAGCAATCAGACAACAAAGAGAAATAAAAGGTACCAAATTGGCAAGGAAGAAGTTAAACTCTTTCTCTTCGCAGATGACATGATACTTTATATGGAAACCCCAAAAGACTCCACCCCCAAACTACTAGAACTCATACAGCAATTTAGTAACGTGGCAGGATACAAAGTCAATGTACAGAAATCAGTGGCTTTCTTATACACTAACAATGAAAATACAGAAAGGGAAATTAGAGAATCGATTCCATTTACTATAGCACGAAGAACCATAAGATACTTGGGAATAAACCTAACCAAAGAAGTAAAGGATCTCTGGAGGTTTTTATGTCTGTTCCTTTATTTTCTCTCCCCTTGGCAGCTCCGGATGGTTCTTGGAGGTTTAGAGGAAAGCAAACTGCACCCAGACCTCTCTCCTAGAGAGAAACCTCAGTCCATTCCCCTCTGGGTTCTGCAGAAAGTAGGTTCCCAGCTGCGATCTCTGGGGACACCTGTCTGTCCTGCTTGTACTCAAAACCAAAGCAGCGGCAGCTGTCTGGGCAGCTCCAGACCACCAGAGAGGTTCCCAGCAGAGATCGCATCCTGAGATTTTCCCTCTGACCCAGGCTTGGAGTGCTCAGAATTTCCGGGTCGTCTGAGAGCACCAGGCTGGGGCTGCCTGGAGCCTCTCTCAGGGGAGGGGGTGGAGCCCATCTCAGGCTCCGCTAGCATGGTATGGCTCATGTGTGGGGACTGCAAAAAGGCTGTTTCTGCCCTGCAAGGATCCCAGCCCCTGCCACACACCAAGCGCCCTTAGGAGGTCTCCTCGCAGCTCAGGGACCAAGTCCTGTTTTCTCCCCTGCACTCTCTCTGGCTCAGCGCCACGGGTGTCTGTCCTCCATGGGGGACTTAAGCCCCTGTCCCTAACTGTTCCAATTCCCACAATTTCCCCCATGATCCTTTGCTCTTTTTAAGTCCTTTCTATCAGACTTCAAGTTAATGCTGGTCCCTAGTCGTAGGACACTCTCTTATTGGGGTATTACTTTCCAATGGGTCTCCTCTGATGGCTCCCTCCCCCTTTTTTTTTAATCTTCCGATACCAGTCCAGCATTCCCACTCCGTTTTTACCTGCCCACTGGTGTCTTCTGCCCCCATAGAGATCCTGACATTGAGAATTCTGATCTCAGGCTGATTTCATGGGTGATCGGAGTTCCTTGGCAGGTAATCAGCTCACTTTAGGGGTCAGGTTGAACCGGTGCCTCCTCCTAGTTCCCCGCCATCTTGTCCCTCTTCTCCAAAACCTATATTTATTTGTTTATTTTATTTTTTCAGTGTTCCAAGATTCACTCTTTATGCACTACACCCAGTGCTCCATGCACTACATGCCCTCCTGAATATCCACAACTGGGCTCACCCATCCCCCCACCTCTCTCCCTTCCAAAATCCTGTTTGTTTCTCAGAGTCCACAGTCTCTCATGGTTCCTCTCCCCCTCCGATTTCCCCCAATTCACTTTTACTTTCCTTCTCCAAATTTCCTCCATGTTATTCCTTATATTCCAAAAGTAAGTGAAAGCATATGATAATTCACTTTCTCTGTTTGACTTACTTCATTCAGCAAAATCTCCTCCAGTCCCACCCATGTTGATACAAAAGTTGGGTACTCATCCTTTCTGATGGCTGAGTAATATTCCGTTGTATATATGAACCACATCTTCTTCATCCATTCATCTCTTGAAGGGAATCTTGGCTCTTTCCACAGTTTGTCGGCTGTGACCATTACTGCTATAAACATTGGGGTACATATGACCCTTCTTTTTACTATGTCTGTATCTTTGGGGTAAATACACAGTAGTGCAATTGCAGGGTCATAGGGTAGCTCTATTCTTAATTTCCATAAGAGAATATTCTGAAAAACTATATGCTAACAAATGGGACAATTTGGAAAAAATGAATAAATTCCTAGAAACATAAACTATTGAAGCTGAAACAAGAAGAAGAAGAAGAAGAAAAACAACAACAACAGAATAGACAAATAACCAGCAAAGAAATGGAATCAGTAATTAAAAACCTCCCAAGAAACAAAACTCCAGGACTAGATGGATTCACAGGGGAATTCTACCAAACATTTAAAGAAAAATTAATACCTAGTCTCAAATTATTCCAAAAAATAGAAAAGGAGAGAAAACTTCCCAATACATTCTATGAGACCAGCATTACCCTGATATCTAAAACAAAGACTCCATGAATAAAACAGAAGTACAAGCTAATATCCCTGATGAACATGGATGCAAAAATTTCTAATAAAATACTAGCAAATTGAATCCAATGGTACATTAAAAGAATCATTCACCATGATAAAGTGGAATTTATTCCTGGGCTGCAATTATGATTCCTTATCACAAATCAATCAGTGTGATACACCAAAGCAATAAGAGAAAGGATAAGGACTATGACATTTATTCATGATAAAAAACCTCAACAAAGTAAGTTTAGAGGGAATGTACCTCAACATAGTAAAAGCCACATATGAAAAACCCACAGCTAACAACATCTTCAATGGAGAAAAACTGAGAGCTTCTCCCCTGTGGTCAGGAACATAACAGGGATGCCCATTCTTACCACTATTTTTCAACATAGTTCTAGAAGTCCTAGCCTCAGCAATCAGACAAGGAAAAGAAATGAAAGGCAAATTGGCAAAGAAGTCAAACTCTCACTCTTTGAATATGACATGATATTCTATGTAGAAAACCTGGAAGACTCTCGCAAAGAACAGTTAGAACTAATACACAAGTTCAGTAAAGTCACAGAATACAAAATCAATGTAAAAAATGTGTTGCATTTCTACACACCAATAATGAAGTATCAGAACAAGAAATCTAGGAATCAATCCCATTTGCATTTGTACCAAAAGCAATAACATATCTTGGAATAAATCTGACCAAAGAGGTAAAATGTCTGTAGTCCAAAAACTATGAAACACTTATGAAAGAAATTGAAGGTGAAACAAAGAAATGGGAAAATATTCAATGCTCATGGATCAGAAGAACAAAAATTGTTAAAATGTCTATACTACCCAAAGCAATCTACACATTCAATGCAATCCCTATCAACATACCACCATTTTTTGGTCAGAGCTAGAAAAAACAATCCTAAAATTAATATGGAACCAAAAAAGACCCCGAATAGCCAAAGTAATCTTGAAAAAGAAAAGCAAAACTGGAGGCATCACAATGCCAGACTTCAAGCTATATTACAAAGCTGTGATCAATAAGACATCATGGTATTGGCACAAAAACAGACACATAGATCAATGGAACAGAATAGATAACCCAGAAATAGACCCTCATCTCTACAGCAAAATAAACTTCGACAAATCAGGAAAGAATATCCAATGGAAAAAACAGTCTCTTCAATAAATGGTGCTGGGAAAGCTGGACAAGCACATGCAGAAGAATGAAACTGGACTATTCTCTGATACCATACACAAAGATAGACTAAAAATGGATTAAAGACCTAAATGTGAGACAGGAATCCATCAAAATCCTAGAGGAGAACACAGGCAGTAATCTCTTTGATCTCAGGTGCAGCAACTTCTTACTAGATATGTCTCCACAAAGCAAAAATGAACTATTGAGACTTCATCAATATAAAAACTTCCACACAGGGAAATAAACAGTCCACAAAACTAAAAGGCAACCTATGTAATGGGAGAGGATATTTGCAAATGATGTAACAGATAAAGGGGAGGTTTCTAAAACCTATAAAGAGCTTATCAAACTCAATGCCCAAACCACAAATAATCTAATTAAAACATAGGCAGAAAACATGAACAGGCATTTCTCCAAAGAAGACATACAGATGGCCAACAGACACATGAAAACATGCTCAACATCACTCAGCAACAGAGAAATACAGATCAAAACTTCAATGCTTTACCACCTCACACCAGTCCGAATGGCTAAAATTAACAACTCAGGAAACAACAGATGTTGCAAGGATGTAGAGAAAGGGGAATCCTCTTACACTGTTGGTGGGAATGCAAACTGGTGCAGCTATTCTAGAGAACAGTATTGTGGTTCCTCAAAAAGTTAAAAATAGAGTTACCCTATGACCCAGCAATTATACTACTAGGTATTTATCCAAAGGATACAGAAGTATTGATTCAAAGGGGCACCTGCACCCCAATGTTTACAGCAACAATGTCTACAGTAGTCAAACTACGGAAAGAGCCCAGAAGTCCGGGGACAGATGAACAGATAAAGATGTGGTTCAGGGGGTTACTGGGTGGCTCAGTCTTTTAAGTGTCAGCCTTTGGCTCAGGTCATGATCCTGGGGTCCTGGGATATATAGCCTTGCATCAGGCTCCCCTCTCAGTGGGGAACCTACTTCTCCCTCTCTACCCTGCTCGTCCTCTCTCTCACTATCTCTTTCTCTAAATAGATAAACAAAATCTTAAAAAAAAAGAAAAAAGAAAAAAGGTGTGGTTCATATACATAATGGAACATTACTTGGCTATCAAAAGGAATGACATTTTGTCATTTGCAATGATGTGGATGGAACTAGAGAGTATTATGCTAAGTGAAATAAGTCAGAGAAAGACAAATACCATATGACTTCACTCATATGTTGAATTGTAGGATCACTATGTTGTACACCTGAAACTAATATTTCACTATATGTTACCTAACTAAAATTTAAATAAAAGCTTAAAACTAAAAAAATTTCTTAGAAAAATGGGGAAAAATAAAGTTGAATCGCAGTAGACACAGGTAGCTAATGGCTTCTGTACTGATCAGTGGAGGGCTGACAGACAGAAAGTAACAGCCATCCTGCAGACTGAGAGAATTTCTTTTCCAGGAAACCAGTGTACTTCTTGCAACCCATGTGGGAGAAGTGAAACTGTCTCCCCTGCCCACCCAGAGGGGATGATTGATGTGGCATGGTTTTCCTAGGGTAGGTGGAGGGAACAGAGAGCAGGGTGAGGATTTGGGGTGTCCTGATCTGTTATTATTGCTTTGGTTGGGTTTTCCAATATGATCCTGACTTTCAGTGTTTGGGTCATTGTTCCCAGGTCTGGTGTGTGGATTTTTGGATCAGAAAAATCTGTGTGGCATTTCCTGGCTCTGCTCCCATCTGCTGAACAAGGGCTTGTCCTGGTCTTGTGGACTACGATGTAGGGAGGGCAAAGCATATCTGTGCTGGCCATATTTCTTTTCCCCTCACATTTGGTAGGCTGCTGTCCCTGTGGCTTACATTAGTCATTGGTTTCTCAGATTGGGTTTATTTTTGTTTTCTTTTAGTTTCCTGTAGTTCGTTCAATGAGAAAGAATTTGAGGCAACTTTGGGTCTTCCTTACAGTGTGAGCTTCGAGTGTTAAATAGGCTTTTTCTTCAGTTCACTGTGTAAAATTGTGGTTCTCCACTCTGTTTTTCAAGGAGGTATGAATAGAAACGAAGAAGAAATTATGTTTTACTTTTGTGACTGACCATCTTTGCTTATTATTCATGTTGACTTTTCTATTGCCACATTTGAAAGGGAAAAGAGCATGGACCAGCCAATAGGGATAGAAGGAAATGAGGGTAAGTGTTGTGAAGGCTGGAGATCATGTCTTTTCTTCCTCAGCTTTCCAGTGACTAATGTCCCTAAGTAATTGCAACTTGTCAAGCTGCACCAATTTTCAAATGATTTCTTTAATTTCACTAGTTCCCTACAAACCTGTTACAATGGCTTAAGTACAACACAACTGTTTCTGGCAAGGGGGTAGAAGGACTGGAGTCCTCATGCATGGCTGCTGGTGGAACCACTTTGGAAGATAGTTTGACAGTTCCTTAGCATTTAAACACAGTCTTCTCACACAATCCAGCCATTCCACTCCTAGATATCTACTGAAGGGAAATGAAAGCATACACAAAAATCTGCATGTGAGTATTTATAGTGTCTTTATTAACATTTGCCAAAAATGAGACACAACCCACATGTAGTTGTGTGGAAAATAGATAAACACACTGTGGTTTGTGCACATTATGGAATCCGTCCTAGCAGCAAAGGGGGATGGAGATGGAGCAGCAGGAATGAGGTTCATGGGCATCACAAGGAATGGAAGGACCTGGACACAAAAGGCTACATGTCACTGGGTTCTGTGTCTGTGACACTCTGGAAACCAGGACCCCATGGATGCCTGGGTCTGTAGGTGGAAGAGGGAGAAGAGGTTGGGGGATGTTGGAAGTGGCTTTTTTTGTTTGTTTGTTTGTTTTTGTTTGTTTGTTTTTTGCTTTCATCTGTAAAAGGCAATTATTCTGAGAATCTAAAATATGGACAAAGAATGTTGATTTTTTTAGAAAAAAGCCTACACAGGATTTTGTTGTTTCTTCCTAATACATTAACAAATTTAATAATAAGGGGGAAAGAAAAATCTTTTAAAACAGTATTGCTCCAATTTGTCTGCAGTATAGGATATAAAGTATATGTTCTATTGAGGTAAAAGCTCAATTTTTTTTTCAATGTTCCAAGAATCATTGCTTATGCACCACACCCATTGCTCTATGCAATATGTGCCCCCCTTAATACCCACCACCAGTCTCACATGATCCCATGTGTCCCTTCCCTCCAAAACCCTCAGTTTGTTTCTCAGAGTCCACAGTCTCTCACGGTTTTTCTCCCCCTACGATTTCCCCCAGCTCACATCTCTCCTTCACTCAGTGTCCTCCATATTATTCCTTATGCTCCACAGGTAAGTGAAACCATATGATAATTGACTCTCTATGCTTGACTTATTTCACTCAGCATAATCTCTTCTAGTCCTGTCCATGTTGCTACAAAAGTTGGGTATTCATTCTTTCTGATGGAGGCATAATATTCCATTGTATATATGGACCATATCTTCTTTATCCATTCATCTGTTGAAGGGCATCTTGGTTCTTTCCACAGTTTGGTGACTGTGGCCATTGCTGCTATGAACATTGGGGTACATATGGCCCTTCTTTTCACTACATCTGTATCTTTGGGGTAAATACCCAGTAATATAATGCAGGGCCATAGGGAAGCTCTATTTTTAATTTCTTGAGGAATCTCCACACTGTTCTCCAAAGTGGCTCTACCAACTTGCATTCCCACCAACAGTGGAAGAGGGTTCCCCTTTCTCCACATCCTCTCCAACACACGTTGTTTCCTGTCTTGCTGATTTTGGCCATTCTAACTGGTGTGAGGTGGTATCTCAATGTGGTTTTGATTTGAATCTCCCTGATGGCTAATGATGATGAACATTTTTTCATGTGTCTTACCCATTTGTATGTCTTCATTGGAGAAATGTCTGTTCATTTCTTCTGCCCATTTTTAAATGTGATTATCTGTTTTATGTGTGTTGAGTTTAAGGAAACCAATGAGAATAAAGACACATTGGTCCAAAGCCATGGGATACAGCAAAAGGAGTCCTAAAGGGTAAATACATAGCCATCCAGGCCTCACTCAAAAAATTGAAAAATCCAGAATACAACAGCTCTCTTTAACCTTAGAGAACTGGAAAATCAACAACTAATTAAGCCAACCCCATGCACAAGAAGGAAAATAAGATTAGAGCAGAGATCAATGAGATAGAAACTATAGATACAGTAGAACACATCAACAAAACTAGAAGCTGTTTTTTTGAAAGAATCAATAAGGTTGATAAACCACTGGTCAAACTAATCCAAAAGAAAAGAGGGAGGACCCAAATTAACAAGGTTGTGAATGAAAGGGGAGAGATCATGACTAACATCAAGGAAATAGAAACAATCATCAGCTATTATTATCAATAGTTATATGCCAGTAAGTTAAGCAACCTAGAAGAAATGGATGCGTTTCTGGAAAGCTATAAGCCTCCAAGACTGAGACAGGAAGAAACTGACAATCTGAATAGACCAATATATAGTAACAAGATTGAAGCAGTGATCAAAAACCTCCCCAAAAACAAGAGCCCAGGACCTGATGTATTCCCTGGGGAATTCTACCAAGCATTCAAAGAAGAAATAATACCTATTCTCCTGAAGCTGTTTCAAAAAATAGAAACAGAAAGAAAATCTTCTAGACCTTTTCTATGAAGCCAGCATTACCCTGATCCCCAAACCAGGCAAAGACCCCCTCAAAAAGGAGAATTTTAGACCAATATCCCTGATGAATATGGATGCCAAGATTCTCAACAAGATCCTAGCTAATAGGATTCAACAGTACACTTAAAAGATTGAAGGTTTCTTGATGAAATCCCAATAGTTTATTTTTGCCCTTGCTTCCATTGCCTTTGGATAAAAATTTGTTTATAAAAAATAAAAATTAAAAAAAAAATATATATACAAAAAAAAAAAAGATTGAAGGTTTCTTTTAGATCTACTCTGAAGAACTGGTGTCCATTAACTGATTAATTTCTTCCTTACTCACATGAGTAATGTCTGGTTATGGCAACAAAATAAAATTCAAAAAGTACAGAAAGATAGAAAATAAAAAGGAAAGGCTGTCTCATCCTAAAAAAAAAAATTAAATTCCATGCTTTCTGGTTCAGTGTGATTGTCTGTCTCTCTGTCCTGACCATCTGAAGTGCTTGCTACTCCTCAGACCGGTAGAGCTTGGCATTCAGGTCTGTTCTTCTGCCCTAGCCATGGTAGGAGTAGGTATCTCTCTTTCTTCTCTCAGGACATTCTGCACACAATTGTACATCAATGGTAGTAACAGGACTTAATCACTGACTCCAGCTTCACTGAGTTAGGTTGTGCTCATTTAGTCATTTGTTCAATCCCTAGGACAACTCTCTGCCTTCAGTGCCATCGGCACAGAGACAAAACCATTTTCCAGCACCCCTCCTCTGGACATGGAGTCTTGTCCCTCTCACTCAAGGGCCCTGCACTGGCTTCAGGAGCTGAGCACCTGTTCTCCACCATGTTCTGTGAAATACATGACACTGGCACACTCTGGTCCTGCAGCCACCATGAGTGCTGGGAAACATGGTGGGTGCTTCTCTGAACTCCAGATCTTCCTGGGCCCAGCAAGGTGCTTTTCAGTCTTGCAGTCATGCCTGGCACACACCAGGTGCTCTTTAAGTGTTTGTAGAACAAGTGAGCCAGTGAGTCGGGGAGCAGAGTTTGTCTGTCCAAAGGAATTGAAATCAGGGTCTCGGAGAGATGCCTACACTCCCAGGTCCATTGTAGCATTACTCACAATAGTTAGATATGGTAACTAGCTAAGTGTCCATAAACGGAAGAATGAATGAAGATGATTGTATATATATATATCTATATCACACAGCATGGATATTAGTCAGCCATGAAAGAAAGGGAGATCCTGGTGTTTGCAACAACATGGATAGACCTTGAGGGCTTTATGCAAGGTGACATAGTCATACAGAGAAAGACAAATGCTGTATGATGTCACATATATGTGGAATGTGAATTAGTCAAAATCATAGAAACAGAGAGTAGAATGGCAGTGGCCATGGGCTGGGGAAGGGAGGACTGGGGAAGTATCGGTCAGGGTAACCAAGTTTCTGTGATGCAAGATGACCGAGTCCTGGAGATCTGCTGTGCAGCACAGTGCCCATAACTGATCATTCTGTGCTGTGCACTAAATATTTACTAAAAGGTAGATCTTGTATTAAGTGTTCTTACCATACACACAAAAAAGTAATGATAAAATAACAATAATAATACAAGGGTGTTAGGAAACTTTGGGAGGAGATAAATGTGGTTTGGTGGAGGTGATGTTTTCACAAGCGTATTCTCACTTCAGTAAAGTGGTTACAGACAGTGACAGGTGATGTGGAGAGCCTACTGCCTGCCAACGGCCTCCATCTGATCTTGATGGCTGGTCAGGCTTTTGATCCTGTACTTGCCATCCCTGGTAGAATCCTCCATCCTGCTCTGTTCTCTGCCATCAGAACCCTCCCATGGCCGCTGTGAGACCCAGAGGGAACATCCCTACCCCAATGGCCACTGAGGACAGCGCAGACATCTCTGGCTACAGCCAAAGATAAGAACACTATTCATTTGGTTTGGAAAATCCAGCTATATGAGTAATTGTTAGTCTCTGGCTTTGTCTGTGATGCAAGCTTGTTCACTCCATGCTGAGGCCACTTCCTTCCTGCTCCTACTGGGCTGTGACCATTATAAATGCATCAAGTTTTCCTCTTGGGCTGTTTCTGAGGCTGTCGTCTGGGTGAGTCCAGCTCTGTGGAGCTGCATGGCTGGAAGGGTCTGGGGAGAAATGAGGAGGGGATGTTGAGGGCCAGAGTTGTCTTGGTTAATACACTAAGGATTTCTTCTGACAGCTTCCAAGTCTGCCCTTCAACAATGATTCTGGAAATTCCTTTTATGTTTCTCATTACTGGGCTTTGTGCATGTATGCAAGTGTGGGTGTGTGTAGGGGCAGGGGGTAAGGGAAGGAGTGTACAGCTTACACCCACAACTGCAGCAGACTTGCCAAGCACCCCCCTTCCCTAAGGAGTAGATGTGTATGAGGAAATAAATGTCCTGGGCACCAAGGGACACAGGAGGTAAAAGTCAGGATAGGGTGCATGAGACTTAGGGATAGGGGTCACAGAGGAGAGGTAGAGTCCTGATGTGGATGGAAAGACTGATGGAGGGGAACCTGGAGAGGTCTGTAAAACTGATGGATCTATCTGGACATGCCCCACCTCCCTTTCAAATGCATAAGGAATGGACTTGGTGGTTGTGTGGAGCCAAAAGTGAGAGGCAAGATGAAGGTACAAGGAGAGGTGAGCATGCTTCAGTTGTCTTGCACACTCACTGCGGTCACACTAAATTCCCACATGCACTGTTCCACAGCTCCATAGGCTCTCTTTCTCCTGTTAACATCATTTATGTTTTGGGTCGGTGTGCTTTCCCAAATTCAGTAATGTGAGGGGATCGATCCCAAACAAAGCCAACATACTCAATCCAAAATATGGGAGACATAGAACAGTGAAAGACACAGCAGATGACCTCTGCTCTTTGTGAACCCAAAGTCTATGTAGGAAAACAGATCATGAACTCTGTAACAAGATGCTGTGTGTGGTAAATGCTGGAAAAGTGTTTTTTTGCCTTTTAACCATCTATTTTATTGTCTTTGATCTTGTTTGTTGGCATCTGACTAAGGAACCTAGGTAAGTGGTGGATGAAAGATTCACACACATTTTCATGCTGTGAAAGTACTACTTAGGGACATAAGTTCAGAAATCAGTGACCCTGATCTAAATTCTGATTTTGAACTCCCCCCACTTTTTTTTTTTGAAACCCTGGGCAACTCACTTAATTTCTTCTAAGACTCAGTTCCTCTTCCATAAAGTGGGTCTAGGCCTATGTGTACCTCCTAGGGCTTTGCAAGAGTTAAGAGAACACATTAGTGCAGGGTCCAGCACATGAGAGGTTCTCAGTAACCATGAGCTCTAACAATGACTATGATTGTGAATGTTACCAGGAGACCTCAAGGAGGTGTCATGTGTTTATCATTCCCCCTATATACCCCAAATGTCATCTCATTTGTTTCTATCTATCAATAGATGTATGGAAGTGCAGTTGAAGACCATCCCCTTCTCTGTGCATGTCTGTCTTCTCCTTTCTCTGTCTAGCCACGTGCTGCTCTATTACCATTATACTTACTCACTTCCTGGGTCAAAACCGAAACAGGGAACCAGAGCCTTTCAGTTGGAAGGAACAGAAAAGGCATATTTTCCATTCTGTCATTTTACAGTTGAAGAAACAGAAGCTGAGGAAGAGTTTGTCCTAGACCACAGCCCAGGAATAAGTAAGAAAAAAGTTCTCCCCGTGGTATATTGAGGTGACATTGTGAAGCAGTTTGGGCATATAGTACTGTGGACACGATTGTGTTTGTAGGTTTAACTACTGTTTCTCTCCATAAGGACACCATTATTCCATGGCTCAGGACACACCCCTGAGTCAAACCAACAGGAAAACCTTGTGGTGGGTATTTGGGTCACTTTTCAAAACTAAAAATGGCATCTCATTAAAGTTCAGTTATATATATATACATATATATATGTATATATATATATTTTTTTCCTTTGTATTGTGGGTTTTTCATGGTTTAGTTCTCTCTAAAGAGAATATACTTTTTAGAAGACTCTCCTTACATGTGCACTGTTTTCACCATCCAGTTTCCTGGTGTGGATCTATATGCAAGGACCCCGAGAAAAGCCACAGATGAACATGGCTAGTGTCCGTTGCAAGCTGGCCCGTTACCTGGAGGATCTGGAGGATGCAGACTTTAAGAAGTTCAAGATGCACTTACAAGACTATCCTTCTCAGAAGGGGTGCAGACCACTCCCTCGGAGTCAGACAGAGAAAGCCGACCACATGGATCTGGCTACTCTGATGATTGACTTCAATGGTGAGGAGAAGGCATGGGCCATGGCAGTGTGGATTTTTGCTGCAATCAACAGGAGAGACCTTTATGAGAAAGCTAAGAGGGATGTGCCAGAGTGGGGTGAGTGGAAGGAAGACAGCATATTTTTAAAATCGTAATAAAATACATATAACATAAAATTACCTTTTAAGCCATTTCTAAGCATACGTTTCAGCAGTGTTAAGCACATTCATGTTGTGCAATCAATCTCTACAACTTTTCTTCATCTTGCAGCACCCTGTGCCCATTAAAGAACAATTCCCCCTTTCCCCTCCCCTCGGCCCCTAGAACCACCACCTTCTGTCTCTATGAATTTAACTACTCTTGGTACATCTTATAAACTGCATGATAAAGTATTTGTCTGTCTGTGTCTGGCTTACTTTATGTAGTATAAAGTCCTTGAGCCACTTCCATGTTGTCACATGTGACATGATTTCAGTCCTTTTTAAGGTAGAATAATATCCTGTGGTATGTGTATACCACATTTTGTTCATTTATTTATCCATCAGTGGACATTCAGATTGATTCTAGTTTATTGTGAATAATGATGCTAGGAACATGAAGGTACAGACCTCTTTGAGACCCTGATTTCAGTTCTTTTGATTATATGTTCAGAAGTAGAATTATTGTATTATATAGTGACACTAGGTTTCATTTTTTGAGGAACCATCATAATGTTTTCTATAGTGGCTGCCCCATTTTGCACTTTCATCAACAGCATACAAGGGCTCTAATTTTTCATCATCCCCACCAATGTTTACTTTATTTTATGCTTGTTTTGATACTAGTTATTCTAATGGGTGTGAGGTGATATCTCATTGTGGTTTTGGTTTGCATTTCCCTATTAACTACTGATACCGAATGACTTTTCATGTGCTTGTTCACCATTTGTTTATCTTTGGAGAAATGTCTATTCAACTTTTCCCCATATTTTAATTGGGTTATTTGTTTTTGTTGTTGTTGACTTATAAGGGTTCTTTATATATCCTGGGTTCTAATACTATCAGGTATATGATTTGCAAATATTTTCTCCAATTCCATGGATTACCATTTCATCTGTTGATGGTATCTTTTGATGCAATGAAGTTAGTATGTTTGTTTTTTAATAATTCCTTTTAACATCTTGGCTTTATCCTCTGTTTTCTTCTCATGATAGTGCTATGAGAAGTTGGAGGAAAACAGTTTTTCTTTTTTCTAGTTTCGTTAAAAATGAAAGTCAGGGCTCATCTACTCCTAGGACTGTGGAGATGCTGCAGGTGGAGTTTTTACTCTTTCTGGATTGGTGTTCATATCATGGGAAAAGCACAAGCAAGGGCTCAGAGGAATCTAGAAAATCACAGGATGGTGATGTTGAACTAGTGGAAAAGAGAAATAAAAATGAATCAACAGATTAGGAGAAGCATGGTGAGTGGAGCAGCAATATGGGTGAAATGAGGGAGAGACACATGACATGGAGGCATGAGGCAGGGGTGCCCGGTAGGAGGATGTTATAAACAAATTGCATATAATAACACAATTATAATTGTGTCAGTACTTATACGCTCACTAGCTGAATTTAAGTATAATAATCACAGTTACAGAAGTGAGTTTCCTAGGCAGTTTTTATGGATTTTGGTCATTCCTCATAAAAACACCACAAAACTGGCATTTTTGTTTTTTTTTTCGTAGTCTGTACACACCAATGTTGGGCTTGAACTCACAACCTCTAGATCAAGAGTTTCATGGCCTACCAACTATGCCAGCCAGGCACCTTCAGGCTGCACTTTCAAAAGAACTTTCAATTTAATTACTAAACGAAGTACACCAGTCATGAAAAAACAAATGCAGTATGATTCTGTTTGTAATAGGTACTAGAGTAGATAAATTTATAGACAAGAAGTGGTTGCCAGGGGCTGCAGAGTAGGGACTGGGGAATTTTTAATGGCTATAGAATTTCAGTTTTGCAAATAAAAGATAATTCTGGAGCTCAACCAGCCATGTAAAGTGAGCCCGAAAGAGGTTTTGGTTGCTTGTGGCTCTCTTTCAATCAGAGCCAAGGCCTGGGTTTAATGCTGGGTGTGTCTTTGGCTGGAGTCCGGCTCTTAACCACTATGATATTTTGGCTTCTGTAACTGGGCTATGAGATGGAAGAATTATACCCAGTAAGAAGTTTGTCTTTTGCTGGGGAGGACCAGATTATAGGGTAAGGCTTTAGATAAGAATTGTCATGATTTTGGCATGAGTTAATGTTTAGATTTTGTTTTGTAATTGGGGTCACCAATAGCTTTTGCATTCAGACTGAGTAGACACCTACCAGCAATCCTTTATGTTGATCTTGGGTTCATCCCCCAAATATTTCCCCTGGTGCTTAACACTCGTTCTTTTGTACCTCAATTTCTCCAGTGAAGTGCCTCCTCTTTAGGATGTGCAATTTAGTGACTGTTTAGATCTATGATTCTTAACTGTAAATGCATGTTGGAGCTTTCAAAATATAATGGTGCACGTGCACCTGAATGTTTATAGCAGCAATGTCCACAATAGCCAAACTATGGAAAGAACCTAGATGTCCATCAACAGATGAATGGATAAAGAAGATGTGGTATATATATACAATGGAATACTATGCAGCCATCAATAGAAATGAAATCTTGCCATTTGCGATGATGTGGATGGAAATAGAGGGTATTATGCTTAGCGAAATAAGTCAGAAATAAGAAAGGCAACTATCATATGATCTCCTTGATATTAGGAAGTGGAGATGCAATATGGGGGGTTTGGGGGGTAGGAAAAGAATAAATAAAACAATATGGGATTGGGAGGGAGACAAACCATAAAAGACTCTTAATCTCACAAAACAAACTGAGGGTTGCTGGGGAGAAGGGGGTCGGGAGAGGGGGGTGGGGTTATGGACATTGGGGAGGGTATGTGCTACGGTGAGTGCTGTGAAGTGTGTAAACCTGGCGATTCACAGACTTGTACCCCTGGGGATAAAAATACATTATATGTTTATAAAAAAATAAAAAAAATATAATGGTGTTGGTCACCACCTTGGATAGACTGAAAAATATTTACTGGGGGTGGAGTTTTTTTAAAGCTTCCTAGGTGAATTTCAAGTCAGTAGGGATTATGAACCACTGAGTTAGACAAACCAGCTTGACAATTCTGTCTTGAAGACCCAGAATGTGTGTATGATTAATTTCAGGCATTTGGGGGCAGGGGAGGAGGAGAATCCTGCTGGCCCACAGCCATTTTGGGGATATTTAGATATTTAGTGTGGGGATGGCGTCAAAACCAGGGTACCAAGGGAAGTTTGCCAAAAACAAAGGATAGGAGAAACCTTGCCTGTCTCATGTGTTTGCTGATTGATTTCTGAGCCTGGGAGAGATCCTGAGACTGGATACTGTGGGGACACAATGCTAACTGGGTAAGTGATAGTGACATCCATTGCTTTGAAATTAGGAGTGCACAAATGCCACAAACTGGATGTTCAACTGTACACCTGTCATCTGCAGCTCAAAGCTGTGTTTGTTTGCAAGATGTCTGGGATAGGTGACTTTGAGCTGTGCCGGGTGTTCAGTACTGGGTCTCAATTACATCACCTTATTCAGGAGTCCTGATTTTTAACTTTGTATTTCTTTTTCTTTTTTTTTTTCTTCCAGATAATGTACATATGGTATGCCGGGAAGAAAGCCTTGAGGAAGAGTGGATGGGTTTATTGGGGTACCTAACCAGAATCTCTATTTGTAAAAAAAGGAAAGGTAAGCAATGGGGGTAGTGCTTCCTACTGCATTTGGAAATCCAGTTTTGGAAGCTGGGAAGCCTGATCATTCTATATGTTCCTTCTCCTTGGTGAGCAAAGGCCCATTTCAGGAAATCCACTAGAGCTGAAAAACAGATCAGTGTCCACATGGCTCCTTGTAGTCCCAGACCCAAGTGGAGGTGATTGAGTGTCTCAGGTTCTAAAAGGTATGGGCTGTAGACTACCTAAAGGTATAAAACTGAATAAGAAGGATTTTCTGGCAAGTGACAGTGCCTATGGCACTTTGCTGTTCTCCTGCTCAACTGTGTATAGGAAGATTTTGACATCCTAGATTTTCTGGGGCTGTCCATACCCACACAGTGAAGAGAATCTGCATCTCCCTTTCCTTAGCTCTGGTCATCACTCCCTCTGGACCACAGACCCTTGTTGATAGCTCATGTATGCTTGGACTTCTCCCAAATTCTACCTTTCTTTCTTTACCCCAGATTACTGTGAGAAGTACAAAAAACATGTGAGGAGCAGATTCCAGTGTATTAAAGACAGGAATGCCCGTCTAGGTGAGAGTGTGAACCTCAACAAACGCTACACCAGGCTGCGTCTTGTCAAAGAACACCAGAGCCAGCAGGAGAGGGAGCATGAACTCCTTGCCATTGGCAGGACTTCAGCCAGGACGCTGGACAGCCCTGTGAGTTCCCTGAATATGGAATTGCTGTTTGAGCCTGATGACCAACACTCAGATCCTGTTCACACAGTGGTATTCCAGGGAGCGGCAGGCATTGGGAAAACAATACTGGCCAGGAAGATCATGTTGGATTGGGCATCAGAGAAAATTTACCAGGACAGGTTTGACTATTTGTTTTATATCCACTGTCGGGAGGTAAGCCTTGGGACACGGAGGAGCCTGGGGGACCTGATCGTCAGCTGCTGCCCTGACCCAAACCCACCCATATATAAGATTGTAAGCAAGCCTTCCAGGATTCTCTTCCTCATGGATGGCTTCGATGAGCTGCAGGGTGCCTTTGATGAGCACACAGAAACTCTATGCACAAACTGGCAGAAGGTGGAGCGGGGAGACATTCTCCTGAGCAGCCTCATCAGAAAGAGGCTCCTTCCTGAGGCCTCTTTACTCATCACCACAAGACCTGTGGCCCTGGAGAAACTGCAGCATTTGCTGGACCGTCCCCGTCATGTGGAGATCCTGGGTTTCTCAGAGGCCAAAAGAAAGGAATATTTCTTTAAGTATTTTTCAGATGAACAACAAGCCACAGAGGCCTTCAGGCTGATTCAGGAGAATGAGATCCTCTTCACCATGTGCTTTATCCCCTTGGTCTGCTGGATTGTATGCACTGGGTTGAAGCAGCAAATGGACAGTGGCAAGAGTCTTGCCCAGACATCCAAGACCACCACTGCTGTGTATGTCTTCTTCCTCTCCAGTTTGTTGCAGTCTTGCGGAGAGAACCAGAAGCACCAAGTCTCTGCCAACATCCGGGGTCTCTGCTCATTGGCTGCAGATGGAATTTGGAATCAGAAAATCCTGTTTGAAGAGTGTGACCTTAGGAATCATGGCCTTCAGAGAGCTGATGTGTCTGCTTTCTTGAGGATGAACCTATTCCAAAAAGAAGTGGACTGTGAGAAATTCTACAGCTTCATTCACATGACTTTCCAGGAGTTCTTTGCTGCCATGTACTACCTGCTGGAAGAGGAGGAAAAGGGAGGGTTGAGGAACCTGACATGGAGAAGTTCCAAGCTTCCCAACCGAGACGTGACTGTCCTTCTTGAAAACTATGGCAAATTTGAGAAGGGATATCTGATCTTTGTTGTCCGTTTCCTCTTTGGCCTTGTGAACCAGGAGAGAACCTCTTACTTGGAGAAAAGACTGAGTTGCAAGATCTCACAGCACATCAGGCTGGAACTGCTAAAATGGATTGAAGAGAAAGCCAAGGCCAAGAATCTTCAGATCCAGCCTAGCCAGCTGGAATTGTTCTACTGTTTGTATGAGATGCAAGAGGAGGATTTTGTGCAAAAAGCCATGGGCCATTTCCCCAAAATTGAGATCAGTCTCTCCACCAGAATGGACCATGTGGTTTCTTCCTTTTGTATTGAGAACTGCCACAGTGTGGAATCACTTTCCTTGAGGCTGCTTCATAACTCCTCGAAGGAGGAGGAGGAAGAGGACGAAGAAGGGGAAATGCAACAGTCTGAGGTAGATCACTGTGTCCACCTAGATCCTCATGCTGCCTGTACTCACCGGTAAGGTGATTTGCCTTCAGGCAGGTATTAGAATGGTAGGGCTGCCCTCTGCCATCTAGCTACCTTTCTCTGGGCATTTGTTCTTTCTGACTGCTTCTCAACTGTCTTTACAATATGGTTGCCACAGCTACATAATAATACCACCACCCCCCCCATTTCTACCAGACTCCTTCAGTGGCAGAGATGGACAAGTAGAGGAAAGGGAGGTGGATAAATGGATGAGGAGAAAAGCCAATGAAGAAAATAAGCAAGTGTTTGGTAGATGCCAACTCAGCACAAGGTGTTATGTGGGTTAGAGAGTTGAATAAAAATGTTGTAAACTCGGTGTGCCTGGGTGGCTCAGTGGGTTAAATCCTCTGCCTTCGGCTCGGGTCATGATCCCGGGGTCCTGGTATCGAGCCCTGCGTCAGGCTCTCTGCTTGGCAGGGGGCCTGCTTCCTCCTCTCTCTCTGCCTGCCTCTCTGCCTACTTGTGATTTCTGTCTGTCAAATGAATGGAATCTTTAAAAAAAATGTTGTAAACTCAAAATTGCTTGTAGTCAACTTGGGGCTCTAGTGCATAGTATTCAGTTAACACACAAGGAGCCAAACAACCCCAGTGACTGTCCCAGGAACACAGAGGACAGAAGGCCTTTAGTTTTGGGTACTGGGGGGAGGTTTATCAGATGAGTAAGTTTTGAGCCTGCCTTGAAGGACTGGTAGGATGTGTGTGAGTGCAGGAGAAGTTAAAGGGATTTTGGCAGTAGAGTCTGGTGTCTGAGGAATAGTGTACATAGGAGACTGTGCCAAGGGACATGGCTTCATTGGAACAGATATAATGAGGGAAAATTGAGGGACATAGGGCTGGGAAGGAGAGGGTACTTTTAAGCTCCTGCACTGTGTTTACAACCAGGAAATCACCAACAGCTCCCTCTTTGGGATCTGTTCACTAATGTAGGAGATCAGAGGCAAGTTGCTGTGTTGGGACAGCAAAGCAGTTCAGTTACCTGACCTCTGAAGTACCTGCTTGTGAACTGCCACAGCTATGGTGGGAGGGTGGATGCTCTGTGAAAGCTTGGGTTTAACCTGCACAGAAAGCACTTGATATGGGATAAAATTAAGGAGAAAGGGGACCAGCCCTTCCACCAAGAATAATGAATTTTCAGCTCCCTCTTTCATCCTTGGCATCACTAGCAAGATGACCTTTTAATTTATCATTTGGTCATCCAGGACCACCTGTTGGGGCTTCAGTGGTGATTAAGACCCAGGCCCTGCTCATAGCAACTTAAGGTTCAATTGTGGGGATGGCTGGGAAATAAGGACAGACAGTAGAGAAGATGGGCTATGGCAAGAACACATATAGAATGCACCAGAAACGCATGGTGGGAAGCCCTTGAACAGCTGGACTCTGTGACATGGAGTATGAGAAACCCGAGTGTGGGCAAGGGGCAACTCAAACAGAGGGAACAGTGGGTTCAGAGGGCAGGGGCTGGGGAAACAAGTATGTCCCTATGATGGCAAATGATTCAGAATACCTAGAGAGGTTGAGAAAAAGGAAATGAGGGAAGGAAGCACATCAGTCTCTTAGGGCCCTAAAAACTATGTTGGAAAGAAACCTGACCAAGATTACAGAGCTATAAAGAAGGCTGGCAGAGACTCGAATTAAAACTCTTGATGAAAAGCCTGATGCCCATTTGATTGGGTGACAGCTACCTTCTTCTGAGGGCAGGAGCTTGCTTTGTGTGTTCCAGAACCTTCTGAAGACCAGCAGCATGGATATCCACCCCATGCTGTCAGCAGTGCAGAATTGCAGGCCCAATCTTAGACACACAGAGCCAGAATCTGTATTCTAACAAGGACTGCATGTTGGAACCACGTGGAAGTCTTAAAACTATTGATATACTTGGTCCTGCCTCAGAGATTCTGACTTTAGTCCTATGGTGTGGCCTGGCCTCAGGATTTTTGAGAGCTTTGTGATGCTCTTATGCAGCCAATGTGAGATCTGGATCTCACAGTTAGTCTCTGGGTCACTTAACAGAAAACAAGGCCATGGGCAGGACAGCTGTCTGATGACAGAGGGAGAAGAAAGACATCTGAGGGAGGTCCTGGAGGGTGTGCCAAGGCAGCCAGTCACAGACTCATGCTGTTTCCATAATAAGGTACGTAGGACAGTCTTACCAGGACCCACTGGTCTTTGTCATTGCTAGTAGGCAATCTTTGGTTATATGAGTCAGTTCTTAATCCTTGGGAGCTCTTGGAACTGGTGCCAGACACTCCTGATTTTCTTTTCTTTCTTCCTTCCCTACAATTTCTAGGTTGGTGAATTGTCATGTCACTCTCAGCCTTTGGCAGGGGCTTTTCTCAGTCCTGAGCACTAACTCACTGAACCTCACTGAACTGAACCTCAGTGACAATGCTCTGGGGGACTCAGGGGTACAGGTGTTATGTGAAATGCTCCAGCGACCTGGCTGTAATATTCGGAGACTGTGGTAAGAAACTGTGTGTGTGTGTGTGTGTGTGTGTGTTCGTGTGTGCATGCATATGAGTGACACAGAGAGCAGAGTGGAGGAAGACCTCAGGGTTCAGATCAGTGGTTTGTTAGTTTTCTAGGGCTGCTGTAACAAAGTACCAGAGACCAAGAAGCTTGAACAATAGAAATTCATATTCTCATAGTCCTGGAGTCTGGAAGTCCAAGCTGAAGGTGTCAGCAGGACTGGTTTTTCCTGAAGCCTCTCTTTTTGGCTTGTAGGTGGTGGTCTTCTCCCTAAGTCTTCATGTGGTCTCTGTGTTCATGTCTGATTTCCTAAAGGATACCAGTTGTGTTGGATTGGGGCCTGTCCTCATTACCTCATTTAAGGGTTTAAAACCTGATCTCCAAATATAGTCATAATTCTGAAATCCTAGGGATTAAGACTTCAACATATGATTTTTTTTTTGGAGGGGTGGACACAGTTCCGCCTGTAACAAGTAGGAAGGTAAAATGGATTGGAGGTCAGTTGTTTAGAAAGTTTCAAATGGGGAAGAATGAAGGGGAACTGAAAGTAAGCCATTTCTTAGTGATAGGACAAAAAGTGCCTGGCCTTCAATATCTTCTGTTTCCTCACTGGCCATCATCACGGCTGAGAACTGGAGAGTTTCATCATATACAATGTCTACCTGGGCTGGACCCCATCAGAACATTTTGTATAGGTTGAAATGTCACAGAGAATCTCTTTCAGCTTTCTTAATAAAGAATGCTTGCTCTGGACTCACACTGTGAATCAGACTAACATTCCCCAAGACAAGACATGAGTGTCTGGGCCATCCCACAAACCCTCTTCCATCACACATCTGCATTTTTGATGAGCTACATAGCCATCACTAAAGCCCATCACTCCAGGGCGTTTTCATACATCCCTTTCTTGATCATTATACCCACCCCAACATCAGCTTTATCAATTTTATCTCCTATACAAACCAGTAGCCCAGGCCCAGTAACCATGAGTATTTGCCATGATATTGCAATACAATTCAAGATGATGGGACAGGATTTGTGTTCATCTTTCCACTGTCTCTACAATGTCTGGACAAGTGTCTTAGCACACATCAGTGCTCAAAAATACATACTGAGTGACTACTTACTGTTTGGTCTTCCCACATCCACCTTTACCACCTACCTGTTCTCCATACAGCACCAACCTATTCTCCATACAGAAGTCAGAGGGTTATTTAGAAAATTCTACTTTAATTATGTCATTCCCTTGCTTGAATGCTTTCTCTTTGTTCTTTTGATAAATTACAAATCCTCTTCTTGCCTTCAAGGCTCTGGCTGGTTTTGGCTCCTTGTCTTCTTTATTCCATGCCAGTCTTCCCACCATTCTAGAGGGTGCCCCTGTGTAATTCCATAGAGTGAGACACAAATAGGGAGACATGGGTGATGATGAGATATTTTGCAAGTAAATAGAGGTTTAGTTATGCATTTAGCTCTAGTTGGTGTGAAGATAGGGGTATAAAGGAAGATGTTTAACAGGCTCTAGGATGATGAGGTATTCATCTGGAAAGAAGAATGTTGTTCTTGCTCCTCTGACACATGGACTCCTAGTTTTTGTTGTTGATGATGGTGATAATGATGTCTTTGTGTGTGTCTGTGTGTGTGTGTGGGGGGGTGTTGTAAATCAGATCAAGAAACAGCTTCCTGCTATTTTGGTATAGGTGGAGGGCTGGGATTTAATCATTAAACAGAACAATGGAGACAAGATTGACAGAGAAGTAGATGAGTAAAAAACCCCAGAGAGATCAGTGTCCACCTGAGGGATTTTCACAGTGAAGAACATGTGATATAGAGGTGGAACACACAGATTTACCTCCTTTTGCATTTACAAAACAGGGACACTCCTGTATACATTGTAGAGCTGACCATTATTTATGGAGGGAGTTCACTGACACACTCAGTGGTTGTGGTCTCAGACTATGAGCTCATAAGCCTGGGAGCTAACTTCACAATAAGTCTCAGCCTACATATAGGAGTTCTGGTAAGAACATACTCTCACCTAACTTCTTTCCTTAAAATTTTCCCTTTGTAACATGAGACCACAAATTGCCCTGTTTGGTGCTGAAAACTAGCATAGACCAGAAGGCAGTGTCAGAGAAGTAGCCTGTGTTCTGATACTTTCTGCTTCTGTACTTGGCATGAAGGTTGGGGCGGTGTTGCCTTTCCCATCACTGCTGCTTCAACATCTCCTCGGTCCTGAGCAGCAACCAGAAGCTGATGGAATTGGATCTGAGTCACAACACCCTGGGAGACTTTGGCATTAGACTTCTTTGTGTGGGGCTGAGGCATCTATTCTGCAATCTGAAGAAGCTTTGGTGAGTCTGAGCTATTTTCCTTCAGGAAACATGAGCTGTGGCTTCAGGGATCTATGATGCACTGCAGTTTTAGCATGAGAATAGCCTTTACTGCTCAGAAGATTTCCAGGTGTTTACCAGTAATTCATTCAGTTAGTGTTTGTTGTGGGAAGAGCCATATACTAAGTCTTAGAAAGGAACTTAAGTAATCAAATGAGTCAGCTCACTTTTAAGGTATTTACAGTCCAGCTAAGAAAATAACAACCAGTGTAATGCATTGCTCCAGGAGAGTTTTGGGACTTTATGACAAGCTCTTGGTCTCCACACAAAACAGGAAAAGAGGTGTTAACACACTTGATATTTTATGAAGCCCTTCACTAAATATTTCTGGGAGACTTAAATTTTGAATAAGAGAAAGCACTTGAAAATGGTAGGGCCAATTTACACCCATTAGGATGGCTATTATAAAAAAAAACAAAACAAAACAAAACACAAGTGTAGGGGAGGAGAAATTGGAACCATCATAATTGCTGGTGGGAATGTAAAATAGTATAGCTGGTATGTCAGTTCCTCAAAATGGACATAGAATTACCGTATGATCCAGCAACTTCACTTCCAGGTATATAAAAAGCAGTGTAATCAGGCATCCAAACCTGTATTTGTACACTTGTGTCCATAGCAGCATTATTCACAATAGCCAGAGTAGAAACAACTCAAATACCCATGGATGAATGAGTGGATTAAACATGTGGTAAGGGGATGGGGTTAGGGGTAGAAGAATGTAGTAGATATATGGATACAGCCTTCAGGAGAATTCGGACACACGCTGCAACATGGATGCATCTTGAAACCATTATACTAATTAAAATAAGCCATACTCAAAAGGGAAGATATGTGTGATTCCACTTACAGGAATGACCTAAAATAATCAAATTCATAGAGGCAAAAAGTAGAATAGTGGGTCCTGGGAGCTGTGGGAGAGAGGATTGAGGAGTTAGTGTTCAGTGTGTACTAAGTTCCAGTTTGGAAAGATGAAAAACTTCTAGAGATGGATGGTGGTCACAGTTACACAACAATGAGAAGTACTTAAATGCTACTGAATTGTACACTTAAGGATTACAATGGTACATTTTATGTTATGTCTATTTTACCACAATAAAAAAAAGTGTAGGGAGCTGATAAGAGAGAGTATTGGCATGGGCTTGGGAGGTGTTTACTTGCTATTACACCAAACAAAAGGAAATAAACAGCTAATATACAGTTTGGACACTCCTCCTGTGGGTGGAAAGGACTAGAAGCAGCATTGGAGCAAGTGCTTCCATGACTCACAGACGGTGAGGTGAGAGAAATGTATGACATTCTGCCATCTTTATGGAAGGTTGGTCAGTTGCTGTCTCACATCAGCATGTTGTGAGGACCTTGCATCCGTCCTGAGCACCAACCAGTCCCTGACCAGACTCTACTTGGGGGAAAATGTCCTGGGAGATGCAGGAGTTGGAATTCTATGTGAAAAAGCAAAGCATCCACAATGTAAGCTGCAGAAACTGGGGTAAGTCTTCATTGGTATCTCAGCAGAAATCACCTTCTCTTCAGGGATGTATTGCTTGGAAACATGGATGAGGGTTGCTCTATGGTAGGATGATCAGACAGAGTTGAGGGTAGAGAATGGAGGAGACAGTATATGAAGTGGTTGGAATACTAGATACTACTTTCTACTAGTAAGGTATTTATGACTATAGAACTGAAAGAAACCTTAGGGATTGCTCAGCTCAATCCCCCGCTGAGGAAAACCATTGTTTCTCAGACATTCACATGGATAGTCACTGGTTTCATGTGTGGACTTTTCCAAGCACACCAGCCATTGCTGCACATGCGGCCATTGCAGTAGGAGAGAGTTCTTATTTCTACATAACACCTTTGGTTTCTGTGTTGGTCCTTGTACTGCTACCCAGGGCTCTGCTGAGAGGTATTGATCTCAGTTGCCCAGAGACAACACTCACATTCTTCTCCTCTCTTGCCTGGACATCTCTAAATTCTTAAGAAGGATATAGCTTCACGCCTTCACCTACATAGTCATGTTGTCCTAGGGAAGGGTTGTTCTGTTCATGTCCCTATTTGAAGTACATTGCCCAGACCTGAACCTGATACTCCTAAAGATATATGGTGGAATTTTCACCTCCTGTGGCAGGGCCCTGTAACTGTCACAAAGGGAGCCTCTGATTTTCTTGTGTTTCTGGCAGTCACATCAGATCACAAGTTCATATTGGAATTCTGTAGTAAATAATAACGTGAAATTCTGGTGTGTTTACTAACATTAACAACCAAATCTCTGCAGACTTTCAACTGGGTGCCCTACAAGTCAATTCAGTTTTGACACTATCTACTCAGAGGTAGTGCAGACCCCACAGGTTAAGGACCTACTCCTACATGTTCCCACACTGGCAATATCAGATATCAATGCAAGTAGTGGCACAAGTTACTTGCACTTCTTTCTGACTCAGTTATGACCTGGGGGTTTTTACACCCCCATCCTCAGGTTTTAAAGTTTGCTAGGACCCCTCACATAAATCAGGGAAACACAACTTACATTTACATTTATTATAAAAGATATTATAAAAAATACAAATAAACAGTGATACAGGGTGAAGTCGAGAAGGGTCCGGAGCACAGGGACACTTGTCCCATGTAGTTGGGGGCATTTCACCCTCCCAGCAATGGATGCATTCACCAACCCCTAAGGTCATCAAATCTCATTGTTTAAGAGATTTTATAGAGTTTGATCAGCCTTCTTCCTTTCTGCCTCCTCAAGGTTGGTGGATGGGCTGAAAGTTCCACCTCACCAACTGCCTGATCATTCTGGTGACCAGCCCCATCCCAAGGCTATCTGTGGGACTCACCTTCAGTCACCTCATTACTATAAACTTACCTGTGATCAGAAGGGGCTCCTTTGAATAGGAGAAGAGGCTGCTTCACTTAGGACATTCCAAGGGTTTTAGAAGTTCTGTGCAGGAACTGGGGACAAAGACTGAATGTATTTCTCATTATGACACACAAAATATCTACTATTAATCATGTACTTAAACATGTATCATGGGTCTTTCATGATCACTTTACATGGATTATCTCAGCTGACCTCATAAAAATTATGCCAAGTAGGTATTAGTGTCTCTAACTCAAATAGGAAAAAAATGAGGCCAAGAGAGCTTAAGAGCTTTTCCCAAGGACACTTGGATAGAAGGCAGTGGAACCCATGAAGACACAGCCCAGTGTAACCCCCTGCCTGTTCCCTTAACACTAGTGCAATACTGAGTCATGATGTCTTGCTGTCAGGCTTTCTAGGGGGCATCTACATCCCTATCTGGGCCTCACAATCTTGTCTTTTTTTGGACGGATTGCTTAGGCATTTTTGAATTGTGATTCTGTCAATGTTACCTCTACCTACAACAAGCAAACTGTAAATGTCTTCATTGACATTACTGATATAAATATCAACCATATCAGCATCAAGACAAAATGTAACAGAAAGGGTCTTTCATGAGGAATAATATATTAATTCATCATTACAACCTACATATGTTCACAACACTCTGATATCCTTCTACCTGTCCCATCAACCCATCCTCAGATATCACCACATCTCTTTCCTTGGAAAGCCCTATCTTCAGTGTCTCGGTATCCTCTCCTTATTACTCTACCTCAGCAATTTGGCTTCTGCTACTCCTTGTTTGTTCAACAGACATATTTTGGCCGCTTTATTTCTGGGCACTCTGGAGGCTCACTTGTAGCTCCTGACAGTGGCAGTGGCAGTAAGACAGACCAAGAGTCAGTTTTCACAAACATTGGTAGAGCGGGCAACAGACACTAGACAATAGACAAACAATATACAGTACATGCAGTTGACAGTGAGGTCTGCTTTCATCAAATGCCTCTTGAGTGACGTGGGATCAAGTACCTAGTGAAGTGAAAGTATGAGTGGTGAAGGAGTCAGGGAAAAAACAAACAAACAAACAAACAAACAAACAAAAAACAAAACCCAGGGAAAAAAGTAGAAGGGAAGAGACCCAGAACATAGACTCTCAGTTGGTCCTCAGTGATCCTGGTTCTGATGTATACATCCTTCCCAGTCTCTATTTTAGTTGATATCTGTTGCCTTTAATTCTGTTTCTCATCTTCCCGGAGCTCTTCTCTCTTGTTTTTGGGGGAATTGCTCATTCTTTCCCATGAATTTTAAAACTTCTCCTTCTCTGGGTCCTGCATTGACTTCTCTTCCTGTGGTCTGGGGAATTTCACCACTGGTTTTCTTTTTTACTGATGTTTGTACACTCTCTGGGAACTTTTATACGCCACTTTGTTCCCAAAACAATGTGTACAGAGATGGCTCTGAAAAAAGGTCTTAAACCCAGGTATTGTTCATTAACTTTTCTTTTTAAATAGATTTTTATTGCCTTAGAGCAGTTTTAGATTCACGGAAGGATTGCGGGGAAGGTACTGAGATTTCCTATATGCCCTCTGCCCCCATACATGCATAGTCTCCCCTGTTATCAACATCACTGACCACAGTGGTACATTTATTACTATTAAGGACTTAATGACATATCATAATCACACAAAATGCATAGTTTACATCGGAATTCACTCTCAGTTATGTACATCATATGAGTTTGGGCAAGTGTATAATGACATGTATTTACTACTGTAGTATCACAGAAAATAGTTTCATTGTCCCCAAATCCTTTGTGCTTGGACTATTCATCCTTCCCTTTTGCTAATCCCAATCAACCACTGTTTTTTGTTTTTTAATTGAAGGAGAGTTAACATACAATTTTATATTAATTTTAGGTATACCACAAAGTGATTTGACAATTCTATACATTATGCTATGCTCACCATGATAAATACAGTCACCATCTGTCAGCATGCAAAGTTATTATAATTTTATTGACTATATTCTCTATTCTGTGCTTTTTGTCCTCATCACTAATTTATTTTATAACCAGAAGTTATCCCCTTCACCTATTTTGCTTACCCAATCTGCCCCAACCTCACGGAACCACCGGTTTGTTCCCTGTATTTATGATTCTGTCTGTTTTTTTGTTGATTTCTTATTTTGTTTTATTTTTTAGATTCCACATATATATCGTGTGATATATTAAATAGGATAGTTTTCTCAATTTCTATTTATGCTCCATTATTAGTGTATAGAAATGCAACCAATTTCTGTATATTAATTTTGTATTCTGCAACTTTACTGAATTCATTTATCAGTTCTAATAGTTTTTTTGTTGTATTCTTTAGGGTTTATAGTATCATGTGATTGGCAAATAATGAAAATCTTTCTTTTTCCTTACCACTTTGGATTCCTTTTTTTTCCCTTGTCTGATTCCTGCAGCTAGGACTTCCAGTAATATGTTGAATAAAAGTGGTGGGAGCAGACAATCTTTTCCTATTCCTGGTCTTAGAGGAAAAGTTCTCAGTTTTTCACAATTGAATATGATGATAGCTGTGAGTTTTTCACATATGACCTTTATTATGTTGAAATATATTCCTTCTGAGCCCACTTTGTTGGGAGGTTTTATCATGAATGGATGTTGTATTTTGTCAAATGATTTTCTAGATGTATTGAGATGATCATATTCCTTTTTCTTATTAATGTGATGTATCACATTGATTTTTTGTAAATATTGAAGCACTCTTGCATCCCTGATAAATCCTACTTGACCATGATGAGTGATTTTTTAGTGTATTGTTGAATATTTTGCTCAGAATTTTTTCATTTATGTTCATCAGGGATATTGGCCTGTAGTTTTCTCTCTCTCTCTCTCTTTTTTTTAGTGTCTTTGTCTGGTTTTGGTATTGGAGTAATTCTGGAGTCAGGGAATGAATTTGGAAGTTTCCTTCCTCTTCTATTGTTTGGAATAGTTTGAGAGGAATAGGTAGTACTCTTTTTAAATATTTGGTAGAATTCACCTGTAAAACCATCTGGACCTGACTGAGAACACTGTTAAGCATTTATTATTATTATTTTTTATATTTTTATTTCTTTAATTTTAATTTTTTTTATAAACATATTTTTATCCCCAGGGGTACATGTCTGTGAATCGCCAGGTTTACACACTTCACAGCACTAACCATAGCACATACCCTCCCCAATGTCCATTACCCCACCCCCCTTTCCCGACCCCCTCCCCACCGCAACCCTCAGTTTGTTTTGTGAGATTAACAGTCACTTATGGTTTGTCTCCCTCCCAATCCCATCTTGTTTCTTTTCTTTTTCTACCCCCCTAGTCCCCCATGTTGCATCTCCACTTCCTCATATCAGGGATATCATATGATAGTTGTCTTTCTCTGATTGACTTATTTCACTAAGCATGATACCCTCTAGTTCCATCCACGTCGTTGCGAATGGCAAGATTTCATTTCTTTTGATGGCTGCATAGTATTCCATCGTGTATATATACCACA
>PISX010023270.1:0-30188 GCA_004024625.1 Mellivora capensis
CTATATGTAACAGCCATCTGGCGCCAGGAAGTCTGAACATAGATGCTTAAGAAATTTATAATGGGAACTTGCGGTAATTGTGTCAGGCTTGTTATGGATGATTGTTTTTCTATTCTTAGTCTTTCTGCAACTATATATATTAGTGCACATAGCTGAATAAAGTGACACTGCATGGACAGCCTCCTCTGTGTCCCTCCTGCCCTCATTTCTTTGCATCTTTCTTTTAACCATCCTCTTACCCTCTCGACCCTGGTCCTGTTGTCGCACCGGCCGCGACATATGCATGCCCCACTAATTAGATGTTTCTACCTGGCCTGATCCGCCCTTGTATCTGGGCTTTGCTATTTGGGGCTGGTAGCTATGGAGACAGTATGCACACCCCACTGATTGGCTGTCTCCACCTGGCCTGACCTGCCCTTGTATCTGGGCTTTGCAAGTAAGTTCCTCTGGGAGGGGCAGGGTCAATCTAAGTTTACTGCATAAACAACAAAATGGCTCCCTCTGATTAAGTAGGCCCTTACAGCTGTGACACCAAAATGCAGGGTGATTTCCTTGTATAGTCCCCTCAGAAGCTATCATTGTTTGGTGGGGCCTACAATCAGACCAGTTGACTGCCTCCAGTGCACTGGTGAGACCACTGTCTGACTAGTATGTGTGGTTATCTTTCCTCTCTCTGGGATAGGAGTCACTCTGGAGTGGTGCTGGCTTCTGTCAGGGCTGTTTGCGCACAGCAGGACTATGGTACAGCCCTGAATATGTTCTGGCCAAAAGGGGCCCTTCAGTACTGAGATTGAGGTGGGCATTGCAGTTGGTGGTGGCATTATCAAGGTTTGCATGCCACTCATCCTCCCCAGGAAGGGCCCTGAAGCGCTGGCACTGAGGCATATCTGTCTGTAGGGTGTGTGTTCACTGAAGTGGGGTAGATGGGGCTGGGGGCATTGTTAGCAATTTAGGCAGCATGCATCAGCACAGTGCAGGTTCCCATAGGTTGTCATGTGTGTGTGCCGGGGCTCAGAGGAGGGAAACGGCAGCTGCAAGCTCATTTTTTCCCGGAGGAGTCCTCCCAAAAATCTCTGTCCTCTGAAACTGCTCTGAGATTAGTAACTTTGTTCTTACAGGAATCTTCCCAGCATCATCTATCCCTCCAAGTTAGGCTCGGAGATTAGCGAACAACTCTTCCTTCCATATGTGCCAGTCATTTTATAAACTGCTTCTATAGTGTATTTTCACAAGGCTGTTTGTTGTACTGTCTCTAAGGGATGGCTTCAGTTTCCTCTCCCTCTCAGCTCTCCAGAGCCAAGCCTGATTTATAAAAAGCTAGGTTTTAAGTCCTGTTTGTTGTAAGAACTCACAAAATTGGGCCTCTCTGGTTTTCAAAGCAAAGTGTGATGAATGTTTGCCTACTTTATGCAGGCTCTGTTTTGAGAGCCTCTTTTTCTACTCACTCTGCCGCTCCTTCAGTGCCTCCCTCCCCTTTACAGTACCAACTGTCCATTTAGATACTAGTCATATCTCTTGCCTTCCTACCCTCTTCAATGTGGCCTATTTTCTGTATTTACTTGTGGATTTTGGTCTTTCAGATGTTGGGTCATTTTCTGGGTTATTTACACCAATGTGAGTGTTATATAGTTGTATATGTGTGACTTGGTAACCTTAGGGTCTTATTACTCCACCACTCTCCCTATAAGTCTTCTCTAATTTTTTTTATTATTTTTTAAGATTTCACTTATTCATAGGAGAAGAGAAAGAGAGAGAAAAAGCACGAATGGGGGGATGGGCAGAGGAAGAAGGATAAGCAGATTCCCTGCTGACCACAGAGTCCAGCATGGGGACCAATCCCTGAGGTTCTAACCTGAGCCTAAGTCAGATGCTTAACCAACTGAGCCACACAGATTCCCCTCCTCTCTCTCTCTCTCTCTACACACACACACACACACACACACACACACACACACATATATATATATATATATATATATATATATATATATATATTAGTATTTCTATATCTTCACTGAAGATCTCACTGGGATCCTCCACTCTTTTCTCAAGTCCAGTGAGTATCTTTATAAACTTCACTTTGAATATTATATCAGGCCTATTGGTTATCTCCATTTCACTTAGATCTTTTGCAGTAGTCTTGTCCTATTCTTTCATTTGCTACATATTTCATTTGCTATGTATACATTCTTTCATTTGCTATATATCCCTCTGTTTCCTCATGTTGTCTCTCTCTCTCTTTTTTACCTATGTATTAGGAGTCAAGTATTTCTCCTGTTCTTGAAAGTAGTGGCCTTATAAAGAAGGAGTACTATGGTGTCCTGTAGTGTAATGTCCCCTCTTCACCAGAAACAGGTAGTTAAATGATGTCTCCCATGTCAGTGCTTTGTACCCTACTATTATGACTGAGCCATGTTTGCCTTTAGAACAGTCAGCTGTAATGCCCCCATTTCCTGTGGTGGGCCAGGTTTTGTCTCTCTGCTATTAAGAGTCCAATCTAGGGCTATCATGGGCTTGTAGTTGGGTAGTGTCAGCAGTTAGACCAGATGCCTACCTTCAGCCCATTATTCCAGGCTGCTGTAACACTGAAATGTAGGGTGATCTCCTTTCATTTTCCCCTGAGAGGTTTTCAACCTTTTATGAGGGCCTGTAGAAAAACCAGATATCTTCCTCTTGTCCATCTGTTGGGACTGCAGTAGCACTGACCTGCAGGGTGCTCTCCCTGTCTTATTCCCTGAGAGACTTTTGTTGGTGGGCAGTGTTGGGAGTCAGGATAGATGCCTTCAGGGACTGTATATGTACTGATTATAAGGATACTCTCTCTGCACTGCCAAAGATAAGTTTCAGCTACTAAGAATACAAGAGTAGTGGTATGTGTGGTAATATTCCCCTCTTTCTAGGGTAGAAATCACTATAGAGTGGCACTGGTCTGTGCTGGGGATACTTGCATGGTGAGAGGATGCAGAAACAACTATATGTGGGACTCCTGAAGAGTGGAGTGGGTTGGATAGGTTAGATCCTCAGGAGAATGTGGGGAAGGGCTCAGAGTGTCAGCAAAGTGGATGGAGAGTGTTCATACTAATTCTTGAAGATTTCCAGTATTTAGCCTGTGAAGTAGGGGAGTGAAATGGTACCAGCCATTTTTGGTTTTTGGAGGAGTATCCTAAAGATTGCTGCCCCTCCCACGTGCTGAGATTAGTAAATAAATCTCCTTGTATACCCTAGGTACATTTTAAACTGTTTCTATGGCATAGCTTGGCAGAGTTATTTGTTATGTTGCCTCTTTAATGGTGGGACTCAGCTTTCTCTTGTCCTCCAGATCTCCCAGAGACAAGCCTGCTGATTTTTACAGAGTTAAGCCCCAATGGTGACAAAAACTCTCAAAGTTAACCCCACTGGTTTTTCAAACCAAATATTACATAGATGCATCTTCTCAGTGCAGTTCCCCAGTATCTTGGGTGCCTGCTGTGGGATGTGATCCTCTCCCTTCTCTGTGCTTGTGGTTTCCTTCCCATTTCTAGTTGGCCTCATCAGGAATTTGATTTCGGACCTTGTTTTCACCACTCTTACATTTTTTGACATGTCCCATCTGTAAGACTGATTACTTGCAGAAAGTCTGTTCTGCCTGTCTTTGGGCCATTTGCTGGGTTGGATGCACTGATGTGGCTGTTATCTAGATGTGTCCATTGGACCAGGTAAGCTTAGGATCCTATTATTCCTCCATTTTCCCAGAAGTAGTTATTTTGTAGCTTGGAGCTACAACATGGTGTCAGCCATCTGTTGCTGAGAGGGAAGAGGGGAATTGTTTTCTTAATTTCTATTTGCTACCTCATTATTAATGCATAAAAATGCAACCCATAACTTTTAATTGTGTATCCTGCAACTCTACTGAATTAGCATTTAGTTCTAGTGCTTAGGGTTTTCTACAGATAGGATCAACTAATCTGCACATAGTGACAGTTTAACTTCTTACTTAGCAAAATGGATTCCTCATACTCCTTTTATTGTCTCATTGCTGTGGCTAGGACTTCCAGTACTATGTGGAATAAAGATAGTGAATGTGGACATCCTTGTCTTTTTCCTAATCTTAAAAGAAAATCTCTGTTTTCCACCATTGAATACAATGTTAAGTTTTCAGGTTAGCTTTTTTAAGGTTTTTCAATATATGGTCTTTATTATTTTGAGGTATGTTTCCTCTAAACCTACATTGTTGAAGGTTTTTATCATGAAAAAATGTTAAATTTTGTCAAATGATTTTTGTACAGCTATTGAAATGATCATATGATTTTTGTCCTCATTTTTTTCATGTTATGCGTGACATTGACTGTTTTGAGCCAGTCTTATATCCCCAGAATAAATACCACTTGTTCATAGCAAATGATCATTTTGATGTATTATTGAATGTGGTTTACTAATATTTTGTTGATGATTTTCGCATCTATGTTCCTCGGGAACACTGGCCTGTGGTTTTGGTTTTCTTTTCTCTCTCTCTCTCTTTTTGTGTTGACTTTGTGTTGTTTTGGAAAGTATACTATTGGTCACATAAAATAAAATAGGAGACTTTTCCTCCTATTCAATTTTTAAAAATATAGTTTGAGTAGAATAGGTATTAACTGTTATTTATTTTTTTAATTTAGTTTAATTTTTTCAGTGTTCCAAGATTCATTGTTTATACACCACACCCAGTGCTCCATGCCATACTTGCCCTCCTTAATACCCACAACTAGGCTCACCCAACCCCCCCACCCAAAACCCTCAGTTTGTTTCTCAGAGTCCACAGTCTTTCATGGTTCATCTTCCCCTCTGATTTCCCCCAACTCACTTAAATGTTTGGTAGATTTCACCTGTGAATCCATCTGGACCCGGACTTCGGGTTTTTGGAAAGTTTTTGATAAACAAATTAATTTTGTTGCCAGTACTAGGTCTGTTCAGATTTTGTTTCTTTCTGGTTCTGTTTTGGAAGATTGTTTGTTTCTAAGAATTTATCCTTTTCTTCTAGGTTGTGCAATTTATTGGCACATAATTTTTCATAGTATCCTTCACAAGCATTTGTATCACTGTGGTGTCAACTGTTATGTCTCTTCTTTCACTTCTGATTTTATTTATTTGTTTGCCTTGATGAATGTATCTAAAAGTATATCAGTTTTGTTTATTTTAGAACCAGTTATTTGTTTTATTGAGATTTTCTTTTTTTTAATTCTCTAAGTCATTTATTACTGCTCTGATCTTTATTATTTCATTTCTTATACCTACCTTTGGCATTGTTGTTCTTTTTCTAGTTTCTTTAGGTGTAAGGATAGTTTGCTTATTTGAGCTTTTTCTTATGACTGGGGTTAGGTTTATAACACTGTACACTTCTCTCTTTGAACCACTTTTGCTGGGTGTGAAAAATTTGGGTGATTGTTTATTCTTTTTCATTTATCTCCATGTGTTATTTTTTCTATTTTGTCTTTGATTCCTTTGTTCATTCATTGGTTGTTTGGTAACATGTTGTATACTCTGCATATTTGTGGATTTTGTTCCAGTATTTTTTTTTATTGTTATTGACTTCTGGTTTCATATTATTGTGGTTGGAAAAGGTGCATAGTATCTTTTCCATCTTCTTAATCTTATTGAGACTACTTTAATGACCTAACATGTGATCTATTCTGGAAAATGTTTAAGTATGCTTGAAAATAATTTGTATTCTGTTGTTTCTGGATGAAATGTTCTGTATTTATCTGTTGTGTCCATCTTCTTTAAAGTGTTGTTCAAAGACACTCTTATTGATTCTCTGCCTGGAAAATTTATCTATTAGAGTAACTGAAGTGTAAAAGTCCCCTATTATTATTGTATTACCATCAATTTTTCCCTTTATGGATGTTCATATTTGCTTTGTCCTTGTCCTTATTAATTTTTCTGGGTGATTTATCCATTGATAAACAGGGACATTAAAATTCCCTACTATTATTATATTGCTATTTATTTCTTCCTTCAGTTCTGTTAATATTTATTTATCTAGTTGAACCCTTCTTGGGGATCTATATAAATTGCTAAGTTTTCTTGATGAACTGATGTTTTTTTCATTATATAGTGACCTTCTTTGACTCTTGTCACCAATTTTAACTGAAATTTTATTTTGTCTGATTAAGTATAGCCCCTCCTGCTCTCATTTGATTACCATTTGCATGAAATATCTTTTACCATCCCATTCACTTTTAAATTGTCTGTGTCCTTAAAGTGAATCTCTTATAGACAACATGCTGTTCAATTTTATTTATGTTTTAATCCATTTATCCATTCTGTGTCTCTTAAATGGAGGAGTTGATTTGTTTACATATAAAGTAATTATTAATAAATAAGTACATACTATTGTAGTTTTGTTAATTGCTTTCAACTTTTTATAGTGGGGTACTAGATTTATTTCTTTCTCTTTATATTTGTATATCTGTAGGAGATTTCTTCTTTGTTATTACCATTAGGCTTACATAAAACATGTTGTAAGAGTATATTTTAACTTGAAAGCAATTTAACTTAAATTGCATAGAAAAGTTATACACTTTTACTTCCCCTGACCACATTTTGTTATACTTCTATCACACTTCATACATCTTTTTATATTGTATATCCTTTAAGAAAATGGGGTGCTTGGGTGGCTCAGTAGGTTAAAGCCTCTGCCTTCAGCTCAGGTCATGATCCCAGGGTCCTGGGATCGAGCCCCACATTGGGCTCTCTGCTCCTTGGGGATCCTGCTTCCTCCTCTCTCTCTCTCTCTCTCTCTCTCTGCCTGCCTTTCTGCCTACTTGTGATCTCTGTCAAATAAATAAATAAAATCTTTTTTAAAAAAGAAACTATTGTAGCTATATTTTAATACTTCTTTCTTTTAAGTTTTACACTAGAGTTAAAAGTAATTGATTCACCATTATCACAGTATTATTCTAAATTTCACTACATATTTAATTTTACAGTGAGTTTAAAGCTTTTATGTTTGCATGCACTTAATATCCCTTTGTTTCAAATTATACTCCCATTAACATTTCTTGTAAAGCAATTTTAGTGATGACTCTCTCAGCTTTTGTTCTTGGAATGTCTTTATTTATTCTTCATTTTTGAGGGACAGCTTTGCCAGGGGTAATATTTTTCTATCTTCAGCACTTTATATTATTCCACTTCCTTTGTTATATACATAATATATATATACATATATATATATATATTAGTTTTTCTTATCTTCTAATATATGCAGTCAATGTTATACATTTTTCTCTAAGCACTGCTTTCATTGCTTCCTGAAAATTTATGTAGGTTCATGTTCATCTTCAATTAGTTTAAAATATTTTCATTTTTTTTTTCTTGAGGCTTATTCAACTCATGTGTTATTTAAAAGTATGTAGTTTAACCTCCTAACATTTGGGGACTTTCCAAACATATTTTATATTTAAGATTTCTAGCTCCACTTCTTTGTGGTCTAACAGCATATTTTATATGATTTCTACTCTCTTCAATTTGTTAAGGTATGCTTAATTGTCCAGGGTGTGATTTATCTTGGTGTATGTTACATATGAGCTGGAGGAGTAAAAGTATTTTGCTTTTGTTGAATAAGTATTCTTTAAATGTGGATTAGATCCAGTTGATTGATGGTGCTGTTTGGTTCAACTGTATGCTTACTGATTTTCTGCTTCCTGGATCTTTCAAGGTATTGAATTTTCCAAATATAATAGTGAGTATGTCTACTTCTCCTTGTATTTCTCATTTTTTTTTGCCTCATACCTTGATGTTTGTCTGTTAGGCACATATATACTCAAAGTTTTTGTGTCTTCCTGAAGAATTAACTCCTTCATCATGTTAAAATGATGTTATTTACCTTTGATTTCTTTCCTTTTTCTTAAATCTGCTTTGTCTGAAATTAATATAAGTACTTCAACTTTCTTTTCATCAGTGTTAGCATGACCCGTTTTTCTCTGTTCTTTTATTATTAATTTCTGAATATTTATTTAATCTCTCTTGGATTCTGGCAAATAACATGTAATTTGGTTTTATTTTGTCATCCACTCTGGCCAGGTTCTGTATGGATAGCTATTTTTGTGATTTGTCTCACATAACTGACCACCTGGACCTGTATATACATAGGCAGATTAAAGAATGTTGTTGTGAGACTCATGCTATGTGAATAACCTTGGGAGTCTAATAGTTTGAATTATATTATCTGGCCTCCAGGTCAGAACTGGCCCTTCTGTTCTGAATGACAAGAGCTACAAATCTTCCTGCTCCAGGCTGGGCTGGTCTCCCAAAATGGAATCCAGGAGGGGAAGAAGGCACAAATAGCCCAGACTACTTGAAAATATAGAAACATGATAACATGGAAATGCAGCTCACCCCAAACTGCATGTAGGCAAACAAATGTTTAATTTCAAACCCTTTTATTTGCCCCCATGAATATGGTCCTTAGGGGGATGGTTAGTTGGAAGTCTCACCAAAGGGGAGGATGCACTGCCCAGGCCTCTCAATCAGGAGTCCAGCCTGGCTGTTTCCATGGGGCTTCCCCAGCTAATGAGGTTACATGTTGTAAGTACTTGATTTGGTGTAACTTCACTTTGTTCTCATTTAGTGCCTATTATTACCTTCATATATGTACCGATTTTTTTCCTCTTCTGTTTCTATTAAATTTGTATAATAATAATAATAGTAATAAATAGAAGTTTCTTTCCTTTTCAAATCTGAAACGTGGCTGTTGTGAATCTTTTGTGCAGAGTAGGCAGAAGTGCATATAATCCAGTCATGTTTTAAGTGATTATTGATATTGTAGGGGGCAAGGGCAGGGGGCCCCAAGATAGAACACTTTTGACATGAACATTTTTTTAAATTTAATATAATTTTTTTCAGTATTCCAAATTACAGTTTTCAGTGCTCCATGCAATACCTGTCCTCCAGAATACCTATCACCAGATGCACACAACCCGCCACCCTCCTCCCATCCAAAACCCTTAGTTTGTTTCTCAGAGTCCACAGTCTCTCATGGTTTATCTCCCCCTCAAATTTCCTCCAACTCACTTCTCTCCATATTCCAATGTCCTCCGTGTTGTTCCTTATGCTCCACAAGTAAGTGAAACCATATGAAAATTGACTCTCTCTGCTTGACTTATTTCACTCAGCATAACTTCTTCCAGTCCCTTCCATGTTGATACAAAAGTTGGGTATTCATCATTTCTGATGGAGGCATAATACTCTATTATATATATGGACCATATCTTTTTTATCCATTCATCCATTGAAGGGCATCTAGGTTCTTTCCACAGTTTGGTGACTGTGGCGATTGCTGCTAGGACCACTGGGGTACAGATGGCTCTTCTATTCACTACATCTGTATTTTGGGGTAAATACCCAGTAGTACAATTGCAGGGTCGTAAGGTAGCTCTATTTTTCATTTCCTAAGGAATCTCCACACTGTTTTCCGAGGTTGCTGCACCAACTTGCATTCCTACCAACAGTGTAGAAGGGTTCCCCCTTCTCCACATCCTTTCCAACACTTGTTGTTTACTGTTTTGTTAATTTTGGCTATTCTAACTGATGTAAGGTGGAATCTCAATGTGGTTTTGATTTGAATCTCCCTGATGGATAATCATGATGACCATTTTTTCATGTGTCTGTTAGCCATTTATATGTCTTCTTTGGAAAAGTCTGTTTATGTCTTCTGCCCATTTTTTGACGTGATTATCTGTTTTGTGATTGTTGACTTTGAGGTGTTCTTTATAAATCTTGGATATCAGCCCTTTATCTGTAGTGTAATTTGCGAATATCTCCTCCCATTCCGTAGGTTGCCCCCCCCTTTTTTTTTTTTTGACTGTTTCCTTTGCTGCGCAGAAGTTTTTGATTTTGATGAAGTCGAAAAGTTCATTTTCACTTTCTTTTCTTTGCCTTCGGAGACATCTTGAAAGAAGTTGCTGTGGCCTTTCTGAAGAGGTTACTGTCTATGTTCTCCTCTATGATTCTGATGGATTCCTGCCTCACGTTGAGGTCTTTTATCCAATTTGAGTTTATCTTTGTGTATGGTGTAAGAGAATGGTCGAGTTTCCAATTTTAACAGCACCATTTATTGAAAAGACTTTTTTCCACTGGGTATTTTTTCCTACTTTGTCAAAGATTAGTTGACATTAGTGTTGGGGGTCCATATCTGGGATCTCTACTCCATTCCACTGGTCTATGTGTCTGTTTTTATACCAATACCATGCTATCTTGGTGATCACAGCTTTGTAGTAAAGCTGGAAATCAGGCAATGTGATGCCCCAGTTTTGTTTTTCTTTTTCAACATTTCCTTAGCAATTCAGGGTCTCTTCTGGTTCTATACGAATTTGAAAATTGTTTGTTCCAGGTCTTTGAAAACTGTTGGTCAAATTTTGACCTGGATGGCATTGAAAACATGGATTGCTCAAGGTGGTATAGACATTGTAACCATGTTTATTCTTCCAATCCATGAGCATGGAATGCTCTTCCATTTTTCTGTGTCTTATTCAATTTCTTTCATGAGTGTTCTGTAGTTCCTCGAGTGCAGATCCTTTATCTATTTGGTTAGGTTTATTGCCAGATATCTTATGGTTCTTGGTGCTATAGTAAATGGAATGTATTCTCTAAGTTCCCTTTCTGTATATTCATTGTTTGTGTATAAGAAAGCAACTGAATTCCGTACATTGATTTTGTATCCTGCCACATTACTGAATTGCTGCATGAGTTCTAGTAGTTTGGGGGTGGAGTCTATTGGGTTTTCCATGTAAAGTATCATGTCATCTAAGAAGAGAGAGAATTTGACTTCTTCTTAGCCAATTTGAATACCTTTTCTTTCTTTTTGCTGTCTGATTGCTGTTGCTAGGAGTTCTAGTACTATGTTGAACAACAGTTCCAAAAGTGGATATCCTTGTCATGTTCCTAATCTCAAAGGGGAGGCTGTCAGCTTTTCACCATTGAGGATGATATTTGCTGTGGGTTTTTCATAGATAGATTTTATGAAGTTGAGGAATGTTACCTCTATCCCTATACTTGGAAGTGTTTTAATCAGGAATGGATACTGTAGTTTGTCAAATGCTTTTTCTGCATCAATTGAGAGGACCATGTAGTTCTTCTCTCTTCTCTTATTCATCTCTTCTGTCACATTGATTTGTTTGCAAATGTTGAACCACCCCTGCATCCCATGGATAAATACCACCCAGTCATGGTGGATAATCTTTTTAAAGTACTGTTAGATCCTATTAACTAGGATCTTGTTGAGAATCTTGGCATCCATATTCATCAGGAATATTGGTCTGAAAAATCTCTTTTTTGGTGGGGTCTTTCCCTGGTTTGGGGATCAGTGTAATCCTGGCTTCATAGAAAGAGTCTGGAAGTTTTCCTTCTATTTTTTGAAACAGCTTCAGGAGAATAGGTATTATTTCTTCTTTGAATGCTTGGTAGAATTCTCCAGGTTATCTGTCAGGTCCTGTGCTCTTGTTGTTTGGGTTTCTCTTGAGGTTTCTGATCACTGCTTCAATCTCATTACTAGACACTGTTCTATTCAGGTTGTCAATTTCTTCCTGATTCAGTTTTGGAAGTTTCATGCATCTAGGAATGCATCCATTTCATCTAGGTTGCTTAACTTATTGGCATATAACTGTTAATAATAATTTCTGATGATTGTTTCAATTTCCCTGGTGTTAGTGGTGATCTCTCCCTTTTCATTCATAATTTTATTAATTTTGGCCATCTTTCTTTTCTTTTGGATTAGTTTGTCCAGCGGTTTATTGATCTTATTGATTCAAAAAACCAGATTCTAGATTCATTGATGTGTTCTGCTGTATCTCTAGTCTATCTCATTGATCTTTTGATTATTTCCCTTCTTGTGTGTGGGGTTGGATTAATTTTTGTTGATTCTCCAGTTCTTTAAGGTCTAAAGATAGCTGGTGTATTCTGTATTATTCAATTTTTTTGAGGGAGGCTTGGATGGCTATGTATTTCCCCTTTAAGACTGCCTTTGGCATATCCCATGGATTTTGGATCAAAGTGTCTTCATTCTCATTGGTTTCCATGAATTGTTTAAGTTCTTTGATTTCTTGGTTGATCCAAACATTCTTAAGCAGGGTGGTCTTTAGCTTCCAAGTGTTTGAATTTCTTCTGAACTTTTTCTTGTGGTTGAGTTCCAGTTTCAAAGCATTGTGATCTGAGAATATGCAGGGAATAATCTCAGTCTTTTGGTATTGGTTAAACCCTGATTTTTGACCCAGTGTGTGGTCTATTCTGGAAAAAGTCCCAGTGTGCGCTATAGAAGAATAAGTATTTTGTTGTTTTAGGGTGGAATGTTCTGTATATATCTATGAGGTCCATCTGTTCCAATGTGTCATTCAAAGCTCTTCTTTCTTTATTGATTTTATGCTTGGATGATCTATTACTGAGAGTGGTGTGTTATGGTCCCCTATTATTAATGTATTCATATCAATATGACTCTTTATCTTGATTAACAGTTGTCTTATGTAGTTGGCTGCTCCCATGTTGGGGGCCTAAATACTTACAGTTGTTAGATCTTCTTGGTGGATAGACCCTTCAGGAAAGATGCAGCGTCCTTCTGTATCTCTGACTACAATCTTTAGCTTAAAATCTAATTTATCTGATATAAGAATTGCTACCCCAGTCTTCTTTTGAAGCCCATTGGCATGGGCTATCCCTTTACTTTCAGTCTGGATGTAGCCTAGGTTCCAAATGGATCTCTTGTAGACAACATATGGACAGATCCTGTCATTTTATCCATTATGAAATGCTGTTCCATTTTAGAGGAGCATTTAGGCTGTTCACGTTGTGAGTGATTATTGAAATATACGTTTTTTAATTTGTTTTGTTTTGTTGTTGTTTTTTTTTTTTACTTCATGTTGCCTGTGAAGTCCTTGCTTCTATGTGTAAAATTCTGTTCTATGACACTCTTGGGTTCTTTCTTATTTTCTAGAACCTCCATTAATATTTCTTGTAGTGTCAGCTTGGTGGTCACATACTCTTTTAAACCTTGCCATTCTTGGATGCTCTTTATCTCTCCATTGATTTTGAATGTCAACCTTCATAGATAAATTACTCTTGGCTGCATATTCTTCTCATTTAGTGTCCTGAATATGTCTTGCCAGCCCTTTCTGGCTTGCCAGTTTCCTGGTGACAGGTCTGGTGTTATTCTGATAGTCCTTCCTCTGTACGTAAGGAAAATTTTCCCCTAGCTGCTCTCAAAACCTCTTGTCTAAAATTATGATTCATCAGTCTCAAAATCAAGTGTCTCGAGTTCTTTCTAGATTCAATGATCTTGGGGGTTGCTCTTTCTGCCTGTAGGACAGGAATGCTGGTTCCATTCCCCAGATTGGGAAAAATTTCATGGAGACTTTGGTCAATAGTATCTTCTAGTCTTCTTTCTTTCTCTTCCCCCTCAGGGATCCCAATAATTCTTACATTGGAATGTTTCATGGCATCATTTATTTCCCTAGTTCTGTTTTCATGGTTCCTAAGGTATTTGTTCCAGGCATCCTCCTGATCCTTTTTCTCTATCAGTTTGTTCTCTAGATCACTAATTCTATCTTCTGCCTTGGCTACCCTAGCTTTTAGAATATTTTGATAAGATTGGATCTCATTGATAGCATTTTTAACTTCTTCTCAGGTGGCTTTCACTTCAGCCCTAATCGATTCCATGTTCTTACTAATGGTTTTCTCCAACCTAGACTTTGCCTGGATAATTGTTACATTGAAATCCCTTTCTGACATTCTGTTTATGTCCATATCCAATTGCTCTGATGGAGACGGCACAGTCTCTGAATTTTTCCTCTGTTGGGTGTTCCTCCTCGTAGTCGTTTTGGTGAGAGGTGTTTGAGGGAATGTGTACCTGAATATATCAACCACAACCCAGGCAAGGTGCATTGTGGAACACTTCTGAGAAGTCACAATTGAAAAGAAAGATAAAAGAAAAAATATATAAAGAGAGAGACAGAAAAAAAAAAAAAAAGCGAAGACCCAGCCAGAAGGGGCCCAAAGTTAAGATGTATAAGGTATACAAACAAAAACGGACAAATAAAATGATCAACAAAATTAAATGACAAAAAAAAAGAAAAAAGAATCAAGCCAAAATGAACCCCAAGGATAAGATTTATATAATACCAGAACAAAAACAAATCCACAATAACACTGACAGAAGAAAAAGATGGGAGGGTGGTTATAAATCCTCTATGTGGGTGAGAAAGTTTATTTTGATTCATCCTCGGTGTATCTTGATATCTTTGTTAAAGGACTCAACTTTCCAGAGATAAAGGGAGAGTAAAACTGTTTTATATATAGGGGTAGTATTGATTAGGGAAAGAGGATTATCTTCAAGCTTATATCTATATGTGTATTAAAAAATAGAAAAGAAAAAGAAAAACACAGGTAAATGTATTTTAAAAAGTTCAATTTAAAATGTTATTATGGGGGACGCCTGGGTGGCTCAGTTGGTTAAGCGGCTGCCTTCGGCTCAGGTCATGATCCCAGCGTCCTGGGATCGAGTCCCACATCGGGCTCCTTGCTCAGCAGGAAGCCTGCTTCTCCCTCTGCCTCTGCCTGCCACTCTGTCTGCCTGTGTTCGCTCTCTCTCTCCCTCTCTCTCTGACAAATAAATAAATTCAAAAAAAAAAAAAAAAAAAAATGTTATTATGGAATATGTTGTATTAAGTCTCTAGTTGTAATGGTAAGTAGGTTAAAAAATAAACAGAACAAGAATTGTGAGAACAAATTAAAAATGAAAGCTGTATCTATGAAATATGCAGGTTTTAGGGCAATACCAGGATTTTATTATGTTGTTTTTCCCTGATGTTGGGGTTTTACAATTTTATGGGGATCCTGTGCTCATGGTTCTCTCATTCTTTTGGCTGGATTTCTGGGGGAGGGGCCTGCCTTGTTTTCCAGGCAGTCTTGCTCAGGTTGAGTCCTGTACCCCTATCAAGGGGCTGGGCTCTGTGGAAACTGGTTTTCCAGGCTTTTGTTCTCTGGAGGTGGGTTTTTTGTTTGTTTGTTTGTTTGTTTGTTTTTGTTTTGTTTTGTTTCTTTTTTTCAGCTTTTTGCAGCTTTTTGGAGGTTTAGTGGAAAGGAAACTGCACCCAGACCTCTGTCTCAGAGAGATGGCTCTATCTGCTCCCCTCTGGGTGGTCCAGGACACACAGACTCCCCCTCTGCAAACTCCACTGAGCTGTGCAACCTACCACAGACAGAGAACATCCCCAGCCACTGTCTCAGAGGTCACCAGAAGCGACCACTTGTCTCTGCACCTCCGTGCTACTAAAACCGCAAGCGATATTGGTCCAGGCAGCCAGCTTCTGGTGCCTGTCTTTGCCAGGACTAGGGTTCAGACCTCAGATTGCCATCATGGGAGATGGTACTGAGTTCCTTTCAGCCACATCTTGGAGAGTCCAGACCCTCAGGCCATCCTAGAGACCACCAGCTATCTCCTGCCTGGAGATTTCTCAGGTGCCAGCAGGGAGTGGGTCAGACCCTGGTCACACAGTGTGCAAAAATTCTAGGGAGCGGAGGCTGGTGTTGTCACCATGTGGGGGTGGGAGTGTGCCCAGCCAAGCTGCAATTCAAGCAGCACAACCCTGGGGGCTCAGCTGCACTCTCTCTGACATGGGTGGTCACTAATGGTGGTCATCGTGGGTTTAAGGCTGTGTCTGTGACCGCCGGATTCCACCAGTTGCCCTTTAAGATCTTTTGCTCTTGTTGAGTGCTTTTAACCAGACTCCAAGTTAATGCTGGTACCTAATCACAGGGCCCTCTTGTATTGGGGTATTACTTTCCAATTGGTTGCTTCTGGTGGCTACCTTCCCCTTCTGTTTATCCTCTGATATCAGTCCTATCATTCAAACTCTGCTGCTTTAACTCGCCACTGACATCTTCTGCCCCTGTAGAGATCCAGAAGTGTATAATCCTACACCTCAGGCTGATTTCATGGGTGTTCAGAGTGTTCTGGTAGATATTTAGCTCACTTTAGGGGACCGGTTGAAACAGGGTCTCCTACTTCTCTGCCATGTTGCCCTTCCTCCTGAACATTATTTTGAATTAAAAAAAAAAAAAAAAGAAACCAAACCCAGCAGTTTCAGGAAAATGTATTTACCTCCTCCTCAATTATCTGCTTGTTTCAAGAAAGCTAGTAACAGAGATTACTCATCAGCGAAGAAACTTATCCACATAACAGGGAAATCTTTGTTTTCCAAACATCTCCTTTAACCTTTCTATCAATGGTATTTCTGTCTTTTAATAAATACCATTAATGGTATCTTCAGACTCATATATCTCTCTTTCACTCATATAAGGATCATGTTGTCTCATAGTCTTTGGAATTTTCATGTCTGTGGACTCCCTATTTTTTTTAAAGATTCTATCTATTCAGTTGACAGAGAGAGATCACAAGTAGGCAGAGGGGCAGGTGGAGAGAGAGGAGGAAGCAGGTTCCCTGCTGAGCAGAGAGCCCGATGTGGGGCTCAATCCCAGGACCCTGAGATCATGACCTGAGCCGAAGGCAGAAGCCTTAACCCACTGAGCTACGCAGGCGTCCCCCTATTTTTATACTATTAAATTTCATTTTATCCTCTTAACCTGTCTCATGTCAATTTGATTTTTAATCCAGCTAGAAGGACCTTAAAAGGTAAATAAAATTCTTCCTCCCCAACAAAATTATTGAATTCACATCTGCCATATTTTTAAATATTTTCTATTTTTTGTCTGTTTCCAACTTATTTTTTGTCTTACACTCTTTTATTGTTTTTTTTTTCTGGTTTTAATTGAAAATTTTAAGATTCCATTTTATCTCCCTTTTTGGCATATTCAGTATACTTCTTTTGAAAATAGTGTTTGTTTTAGTGTTTGTCATATACATTTAAAACTAATCCGTATCCAATTTCAAATAACATTATGCTACTTCATAGATGGTTCTATGACTATTATACAGTATTCACATCAAATTGGCATGAGGAACAGTCAGGAGAAGGAATTTTTTAACATTCATCACAGAGTTTTTATATCTTGAATTTCCTTTTGATTCTTAGAATTTTCATCTTTCTGATTACATTACCCATCTGTTTTTGAGTGTTTCCCTTTTATGCAATGGTGGCTTTATCATATTAATCATAGTTATTTTAAATGATCAGTATGAGAGGCACCTGGATGGCTCAGTCAGTTAAGCATCTGCCTTCATCTTAGGTCATAATCCCAAGTTCCTGAGATTGAGCCCCATGTTAGGCTCCCTGCTAAGTGGGGAACTTGAATCTCACTCTCCTTTTACCCTACCCCCCATTAATGCTTTCTCTATCTCTCTTTCTCTCTCAAGCAATTAAATAAAATCTGGGAAAAAAAATGGTCAGTATGATTGTTCCTAATATATGCCACATCCTATTCTGTTTCTGTGCTTGTTTTGTCTTTGATGTTTTTGCCTTTTAGCATGCCTGGTAATTTTTTCTTGGAACTTTGATATTATATAGTGGATAAAAGTAATTGTGGTATGTAGGACTTTAGGTTGAGCTTTTATGTTTACATGGCTTAAAGTTATGTGGTGTTTACTGTTTGATCTAGTTTGTGACACCAAACGCTAAAATTACTCTGGTTTGCTTTTGTCTTCTATGTTGTTTGGGGGTTTCTTGGAGAACTCTTAAATAGGGTATTATCCTTACAGAGTTTTTTTAGTTTAATGTCAGTTAGTATACAAAATGCTTATTAATGTGTTTATAAAGTTTGAGGGAGGAAGGAAATGTGCTAGTCTTCTGATTAGATCTCAGACTTTTAGAGAATCTGAGGTTAGACATTTCCATTCTCCCATGTCAAAGGCTCTAATCAGGCTAATGATGAAAATTTTCCTTACCATACATTTACTAAAATGTTGGTAAAATCTCAGTATTCTTTTAATTTTTTAATTAACATATAATATATTATTTGTTTCAGGGGTGCAGGTCTGTGATTCATCAGTCTTACATAATTCACATCACTCTCCATAGCAAATACCTCCCCAATGTCCATGACACAGCCACCTTATCCTTTCCACCCCCATCCCATCCAGCAACCCTCAGTTTGTTTCCTGAGATTAAAAGTCTCTTCTGGTTTGTCTTCCTCTTTGGTTTCATCTCGTTTCATTTTCCCTCCCTTTTCCTATGATCCTCTGTCTTGTTTCTCAAATTCCTCATATCAGTGAGGTCATATGATAATTGTCTTTCTCTGGTTGACTTATTTCACTTAGCATAATAACCTCTAGTTCCATCCACATCATTGTAAATAGCAACATTTCAGGTTTTTTGATGGCTGCATAGTACCCATCATATATATATATATATATATATATATATATATATATATATATATATATATATGAAGAAGAGGTGGTATATACCATTCAGCTGTTGATGGACATCTATGTCTTTCAATAGTTTGGCTATTATGGATGTTGCTGCTATAAACATTGCACGTGACCTTCGGATCACTACATTTGTATCTTTAGGGTAAATACTCAGTAGTGTGATTGCTGGGTCATAGGGTAGCTCTATTTTAAACTTTTGAGAAAACTCCATATTGTTCTCCAGAGTGGCTGCACCAGCTTGCATTCCCACCAATGGTGTAGGAGTGCTGAACTTTTTCCACATCCTCGCCAGCACCTGTAATTTTGTGACTGGTTAATTTTAGCTATTCTGATTGGTGTAATGTGGTATCTCACAGTGGTATTGATTTGTATTTCCCTGATGCTGAGTGATGTTGAGAACTTTTTCATGTGTCTGTTGGCCATTTGGATGTCTTTGCAGAAAAGTTTGTTCAGATCTTCTGCCCATCTTATGATTAGATTATTTGTTCTTTGGGTGTTGAGTTTGATAAGTTCTTTATAGATTTTGGATACTGGCTCTTTATCTGATATGTTTTTTTCAAATATCTTTTCCCATTCTGTCCATTGTGTTTTGGTTTTGTTGACTGTTTCCTTTGCTGTGCAAAAGATTGTGATCTTGATGAAGTCCCAATAGTTCATTTTTGCCCATGCTTCCCCTGCCTTTAGCGATGTTTCTAGGAAGAAGTTGCTGCGGCTGAGATTGAAGAGGTTGCTGCCCATGTTCTACTCTAGGATGTTGATGGATTCCTGTCTCACATTGAGGTCTTTCATCTATTTTGAGTCTATTTTTGTGTGTGATGTAAGGAAATGGTCCACTTTTATTCTTCTGCATGTGGCTGTCCAATTTTCCCAACACCATTTGTTGAAGAGACTTTCTTTTTTCCATTGGACGTTATTTCTTGCATAGTTAAAGATTAGTTGACCATAGAGTTGAGAGTCCATTTCTGGGCTCTCTAGTCTGTTCCATTGATCTATGTGTCTGTTTTTGTGCCAGTACCATACTGTCTTGATGATGCCAGCTTTGTAATAGAGCTTGAAGTCTGGAAATGTGATGTCACCAACTTTGGTTTCCCTTTTCAACATTCCTCTGGATATTCAGTGTCTTTTCTGGTTCCATATAAATTTTAGGATTATTTGTTCCATTTCTTTGAAAAAAGTTGATGGTACTTTTATAGGGATCACATTAAATGTGTAGATTGCTCTAGGTAGCATAGCCATTTCACAGTATTTGTTCTTCCAATCCATGAACATGGAACCTTTTTCCATTTTTGTGTCTTCCTCACTTTCTTTCATGAGTACTCTATAGTTTTCTGAGTACAGGTTCTTTGTCTCTTTGGTTAGATTTATTCCTAGGTATCTTGTGATTTTGGGGGCAGGTGTAAATGGGATTGACTCCTTATGTTCTCTTTCTTCTGTCTTGGTGTATAGAAATGCAACTTATTTCTGTGCATTGATTTTATTTTATTTTTTTTAAAGATGTTTTTTATTTCTTTGACAGATAGCTCTAGTAGGCAGAGAGGTAGGTGGAGGGGTGAGGGGAAGCAGGCTCCCCACCGAAGCAGAGAGCCTGATGCGGGACTCGATACCAGGACCCCAGGATCATGACCTGAGCCGAAGGCAGCGGCTTAACCCACTGAGCCACCCAGGCGCCCCTGTGCATTGATTTTATAGCTTTACATTTTACTGAATTTCTTTTTGAGTTCTAGCAGTTTTGGAGTGGCGTCTTTTGGGTTTTCCATGTAAAGTATCATATCATCTGCAATGAGTAAGAGTTTAACTGCTTCTTTGCTGATTCAGATGCCATTTATTTCTTTTTGTTGTCTGATTGCTGGATCTAGGATTTCTAGTACTATGTTGAATTGCAGTGGTGATAGTGGACAGCCTTGCCATGTACCTGGCCTTAGGGGGAAAAGCTCTCAGTTTTTCCTCATTGAGAATGATATTCACTTTGGGTTTTTCATACATGGATTTTATGAAGTTGAGAAGTGTTCTTGCTATCCCTACACTCTGAAAAGTTTTAAATAGAAAAGGATGTTGTGTTTTTCAAATGTTTTTTCTGCATCAAATGAGAGTACCATGTGGTTCTTGTCTTTTCTCTTATTTATGTGTTCTATCACATTGATTTATTTGTAAATGTTGAACCACCCTCGCATCCCAGGGATAAATCCCACTTGGTTGTGGTGGACAAAGTTTTTATTTATTTATATATATATATATATATTTTTTTTTTAATTTACTTATTTATTTTTATTTCTTTTCAGCATAATAGTATTCATTGTTTTTGCACCACACCCAGTGTTCCATGCAATACGTGCCCTCCCTAAAACCCACCACCAGGTTCCCATAATCTCGCACCCCCCGCCCCATCAAAACCCCTCAGGTTGTTTTCCAGAGTCCATATTTTTAATGCACTGTTGCATCCTATTAGCTAGGATCTTGTTGAGAATTTTGGCATCTATACTCATCAGGGATATCGGTCTGAAATTCTCCTTTTTGATGGCATCTTTGCCTGGTTTAGGGACCAAAGTAATACTGACTTCATAGAATAGCGTCTGGAAGTTTTTCTTCTGTTTCTATTTTTTGAAGGGGCATCAGGAGAAGAAGTACTATTTCTTTTTTGAACATTGGGTAGAATTCCCCAGGGAATCCATCAGGTCCTGCACTCTTGTCTTTTTTTTTTCTTTTTCTTTTTCTTTTTTTTTTTTTTGAGGGGGGTGTTGATCACTGCTTCAATCTCGTTACTAGTTATTGGTTTATTCAGGTTGTCGATTTCTCCTTGTTTCAGTCTTGGAAGTTTATGAGTTTCCAGGAATGCTTCGATTTCTTCTACATTGCTTAACTTACTGGCATATAGCTGTTGATACTAATTTCTGATGATTGTTTCTGTTTCCTTGGTGTTAGTTGTGATCTCTCCCCTTTCATTCATAGTTTTATTTATTTTGGTCCTTTCTCTTGTCTTCTGGCTCAGTATAGCCAGCGGCTTATCAATCTTGTTAATTCTTTCAAAGAACCAGCTTCTAGTTTTATTGATGTGTTCTACTGTATCTCTGGATTCTAATTCATTGATCTCTGCTCTAGTCCTAATTATTTCCTTTCTTGTGCATGGAGTTGGCTTAATTTGATGTTGATTCTCCAGTTCTTCAAGGTCTAAAGAGAGTTTGTGTATTCAGGATTTTTCAAATTTTTTGAGTGAGGCTTGGATATCAATGTATTTCCCCCTTCAAACCACCTTTGCCATATTCCATAGTGTTTGGACAATTTGGTTTTGGTCTCATTGGTTTCCATGAATTGTTTAAGCTCTTTGATTTCCTGGCTGACCCATCATTCTTGAGCAGGATCGTCTTTAGCTTCCAAGTGTTTGAATTTTTTCCATAATTTTTCTTGTGGTTGAGTTCCAGTTTCAAAGCATTGTGACTTGAGAATATGCAGGGAATAATTTCAATCGTTGGTATCAGTTGAGCCCTGATTTGTGACCCAGTATGTGGTCGATTCTGGGGAAAGTTCCATGTGCACTCAAGAAGAATGAGTGTTCTGTTGTTTTAGAGTGGAAGGCTCTGTATAAATCTATGAGGTCCATCTGGTTCAGTGTGTCATGCAATGCTCTTGGTTTTTTGTTGATTCTCTGTTTAGACTGTCTGTTGATTGCTGAGAGTGCAGTGTTAAGGTTCCCCTACAATTAACGTATTCTTATCAATATGTCCCTTTATTTTGATCAACAGTTGGCTTATGTAGTTGGCTGCTCCTAAGTTGGGGGCTTAAATATTTACAATTGTTAGATCTTCTTGTTGGATAGACCCTTTAAGAATGATGTAATGTCCTTCTGTATCTCTGACTATAGTCTTTATCTTAATATCTAATTTTCTGATATGAGAATCACTACTCCAGCTTTCTTTTGATGTTTGTTGGCATGAAAGATGGTTGTCCATCCCTTCACTTTCAGCCTGAATGTACTTTTGGGTTCAAAATGAGTCTCTTGTAGACAGCATATAGATGGGTCCTGTCTTTTTATCCAATCTGCAACCCTATACTGTTTTACAGGAGCATTTAGGCTGTTCATGTTGATAGTGATTATTGAAAATATGTATTTATTGTCATCATGTTGCCTATGAAGTCCTTGTTTCTATAGATCGTGTCTGTAAATTTCTGTTCTATGTGACTCATGGATTCTTTCTTCTTTTATAGAATCCCCCTTAATATTTCTTGAAGGTCCAGCTTGGTGGTTATGTATTTTCTCAGTGTTTGCCTGTCTTGGAAGTTCTCTTTCCCTCCATCCATTATAAATGACAGCCTTGCCAGATAAAGTATTCTTGGCTGCCTGTTCTTCTCATTCAGTGCCCTGAATCTGTCTTCCCAGACCTTTCTTGCTTTCCAGATTTCTGTGTACACGTCTGACATTATTCTGATGTTCCTCCCGCTGTACACAAGGAATCTTTTCCCCCTAACTCTCCCTAAGATATTTTCTTTGCTTTTCAGATTCATGAGTTTCATTATTATATGCCTGAAGGTCTGTCTACCCTCCTTGATCTGGGGGTGGGTGGGTGTCCTTTCTGCTTCCAGGACATGAAAACTTGTTTTATTCCCCAGATTAGGGGAATTCTCAGCTAGGATTGGCTCAACTGTATCTTCTAGTTTTCTCTCTCTCTCCAGTCCTCTCTCTCTCTAGGCCTCTCTAGTCCTCTCTCCCCCTTAGGGACCCCAATAATTCTGATATTGGAAAGTTTCATGGTATCAATTATTTCTCTAATTTCGTTTTCATGGATTCTAGGCTGTTTGTTACAGTGTTCTTCCTGCTCCTTCTTTTCTATCAGTTTGTCTTCTATATCACTAATTTGACCTTCTGCCTCTTTTACCCTAGCTATTAGAGAATCTAGATTAGATTGGATCTCATTTATAACATTTTTAAGTTCTTCCAGATCTCTCACTTCTGCCCTTAGAGAATCTATGTTGCCACTAGTGGCATTCTCCAGCTTAACTTTTGTCTGCATAACTTTTACCCTGAATTCTTTTCCCAACATCTTGCTTATGTCCATATCCATTAGTTCAGTGGAAGAGGTGACAGTTTCTGAATTTTTCCTCTGTTGGGGATTCCTTCTCCTAGTGATTCTGGTGAGAGGTGATTGAGGGAATGTATGGAGTCCAAACTTTTGGCCACAATCCAAGCAAGATGCACCTGTTTTATAGGGACTTTAGAGTTCTTGGCCTCTTGTTCTCTTAGTCTGTCTTCTGGGGTGAGAGGCCTGCCATGCTGTTACTCAGGCAACCCTGTTTGGATGGAATTGCCTTGCTATTGTGGTGGGGGATGGACGCAGAGAAAAACAGCTTTAGGAGGCTTTTATTTGTTGGCAGCTTTCCCTGGCAGGTTTCTGTGTCCCTTCCAAGAGTCAGAGGAGAAATGACTGTGTTCAAATTTCTGTGTCAGAAGAGAAAGTTCGCAGACTGTTCTCCAGAAAGCCCTCCAGATCACACTGACTTTTTTTTTTTCTTCTGTGCTGCTAAAAAACCACAGAGACCTGTGTTGTGCATCCCACAGCAGCACTCCCAGCTCTTGCTTCCAGGTCCAGGCACATCTTCCAGGTCCAGCACATCTTTGTGCTTCCAAAGCTACCAGCTGGCCCCAATTCACATGTGAACTCCCCCAGCTCCAGGTTTCAGCCCGGGGGACTTCCCTAAACTCCTTTTTCTGTGGCTACCAGTCTGTAAGTCTGTGCCAGGACCCCAGTAAGGGACACTTTTGTGCTCCAGTTATTTCACCTTCCCAGCACCCACGCTTATGCTGGCTCCCTCCCCCTTCCATTTATCTTCTGATATCTGCCCGCAGAATCACAGCTCCCCACTTCCTACCTCGAAACTGGCCACCAGAGATATTCTATTGGTATAGATCTTAATATATATTCTTACATCTCAGGATGATTTTGTAGGTGTTTAGAGTGGTCTGGCAGATATCAGCTCAATTCAGGGGACAGGTTGAGAAAGGATTCTCTACTCCTCTGCCATCACGGCTTCCTCACAAGTGTATAACTAATTTTTAATTTTGTCAAGTAAAGTTTTTTGAAATATCCCTCTATCAAGAAAAATTAATTTTGAAATAAATTATGAAGAATTGAATAGCATGAAAAAAATCATCTTTTATTATTTAACCATTCATTATCGAAATTTTCAAATATGTCACAAAGTAGAAAGAATAGTGAAATGAACTTCCATGTACCACATCAGTCTTCACCTGTTATCATCTCACGGACGACTTTGTCTCACAAATAACCTCACTGATTTCTCCATTCCTCATTCCAATGGATCATTTTGAAGAAGACAGTAGATATTATATCATTTCATTTGTAAACATTTCAGTACATAACTAAAAATGATGAGTCATTTTTTAAGCATATCACATTATTATCTCACCTAAAAGTAACAATAATCTTTATATCAACCATTCAATGTCCAAATTTTCTGTTTAGTTTTCTATTAATATGCACAGTTTGTTCAAGTTATAATCCATATAAAAGTTATGCATTGTAATAAATTAGCATGACTCTTAAATCTTCTTTAATTTGTAGGTTTTCTCCTAATCTCTGGTATTATTTTTCTTTGAAATTTATATGTTGAAAAGTCTAGTCATTTACCATATAGAATTTCCCTTTTATGGATATCTTTGTTGTAAGTTAGCAGGTTCCTCAGCATCTTGTTTTTCTTTTACATTATTAGTTAAATCTTGAGAATTAATCAAATACAACTTAAAGTTTATAATAAGAGTACTTCGTGGGTGGAGCTGTGTTTTTCCACTGAAAGATACCTAATGTGTTACAGTCTCTATTTTGGTAGTGTTAAAATTGATCAGTGATTTTAATGTGTCACAGTTTCATTCATTTATTACAAAGTTCCTCATCAGCTTTTCACCTAATGAGCTTAATAAATGATAATTGTCACCTAGATCCATTATTTTATCACGGTTGCAAACCAGTAATATTCTAAATTTATCATTATTCTTTAATTTATAGAAATACTTCTATAAAAAAAGCATACTGATAAGCTTTTTAATTGATTAACTTGAGGTATATTTAATTCAGGAAACTCATGATAAACACTTGGGAATTAGGCATTGATTCTTCAGCACTTTCAAAGTATGAATAAGTTTTTGAAAATATTTTGAAAGGTCATTTTAATATAATTAATATGTTACAATCATTTGAGTTACTTTTCTGATTAAAATATTTTATTTACTTTCATTTATTTTTATATGTGTATTTCTATTCTCTTATATTGAAAGTCTTGCTTTTTCTTGACAATATTATTTATTGGGTTTACCTTTCTTTCAGAATAACAATGTCAATATTAGGGGTGCCTCGGTGGCTCACTCAGTTAGGCGGATGCTTTTGGCTCAGATCAGGATGTCAGGGTCCTGGGATCAAGCCCCACATCAGGCTCCTTACTCAGTGGAGAGCCTGCTTCTCCCTCTCCCTCTGTCTGCTGCTCTGCCTCCTTGTACTCTGTATTTCTGTGTCAAATAAATAAAACCTTAAAATTATATAAAAAAACAATGTCAATATTATTACTAATACATAATTAATAAGATTCATTATAATTTTTGCATATCTTCGACCTTGGGATATATGTCTCTGGGTATTTTTAAATTACTGTATTTTTTAAAGACCTTTTTAAAGAGGATTTTTAGATTCACAGAAACATTGGGGAAAGGTACAGAAATTTCTTATGTACCCTCTCCCTCTGCAAATGCATTCTCCTCCATTATCAACATCCTTCTCTGGAGTGGTACATTTGTTGAAATTGGTGATATTGGCCTATCATAATCACCCAAAATCTATAGTTTACATTACAGTTAACTCTTGGTGCTGTACATCCTATGAGTTTGGAAAAATATATAATGATGCATATCCGTCATTATTGCATATAGTTTAACTTCCCTAAAAAAACAAACATGTGCTTTACCTATTCAGTCTTCCCCACCACAACTCTTGGCAACCACTGATCTTTTTATTGTTTTCATGGTTTTGCATTTTCCAAAATGTTACATAATTGGAATAAGATAGTACGTAGCCTTTTCAGATTGGTAATATGCATTTTCACTTAGTAATATGCATTTAGGATTTCTCCATGTCTTCCTATGGCTTGAGAAATTTTTTTTAGCACTGCATAATAGTATATTGTCTGAATATACCATTGTCTGGATAAATAGTTTATCTACTGAAGAATATCCTGGTTGCTTATAAGTTTGGCTTTGTGTGTGTGTCTGTGTGTGTGTGTGTGTATGTGTGAGTGTGTGTGTACTATAAACATTTAGGTGCAGGTTTTGTTATAAACCTAAGTTTTATCTTCTTTGGGGATGTAAAAAGGAGTGGAATTTCTGGATCAAATGCTAAGAATGTTTTTAGTTTTATAAAAAAGCAACAAAATTACTTCCAAAATGTCTTGTACCAGATATGGACCATTCTAAGAAGTGTTTAGTGGTACATCATTGTTGGTATTAATTGGCATTCCCTTGATGACATACAACGTAGAATCTCTTTTCAGATACTTATTAACATCTGCATAACTTCTTTTGTCTACTAAGGTTTTTGGCTCATTTATTAATTGGGCTTTGTTATTGTTTGATGAGACCTTTGCATATTTTGAGTAACACTTTTTTTTTAAAATTGGATGTATCTTTTGCAAATATAGTCTCCCATTCCTGATTGATAGGAATAACAAGTTTGAGTCTTAGCTACCTAAAGGAAACAATTTTAACTTAAGAAAATGGCATTTTAAGTTTGCCTAATTTTTAGTTGTCATTTGAATGTTCTTAATTCAAATATTATGCACAGTGAAATAGGTAAGTAAAAACTAGTTTAAAGTTATCCTGTATTGGAAGAAGGAATATATTTTGACAGATAGCACAATGGGGCCACTTTCCTGATGATACCTACTGATCTCTTTACAAGCAGTTTAAGATAGCTATTTTTTTTAGTCTGATAGTATGAACATTTTTGGTGGTAGGTAAACTCCATTGATTTTGAATATTTTATTTGAATATGTTATGTAAATATGCCCTATTTAATATTAATTTCATTAGGTTTTATTTTTCTACATTATATGGAACTTGATTAATTAAATAAAATATATTAGGCTATTTTTAGAAGCGTTTTAGGATTGTAGCAAGTGGAGGAGATAAGGAAAAATCCTATATAACCTATCATTATGTGAGGACAGTCTCCTCCATTATTAACATCTTCCACAAAGAAGAACAGTTGTTAAAACTAATGAAACTAAATTGACAAACCTTAACATTCAAAGTGCATAATTTACATTAGTGTTCACTCTCGATGTTGTATATTTTATGAGTTTGAAAACATGCTTAATGAAGAAGGGCCAAGATGGTGGAGAGGTAGGAGACCCTGTTTCAACCTGTCCCCTGAAATGAGCTAAATATCTGTCAGAGGGGTCTCTGGGTGGCTAAGCAACAGCCTTTGGCTCAGGTCATGATCCTGGAATCCCAGGATTGAGTCCTGCATTGGACTCCCAGCTCCATGGGGAGTCTGGTTCTCCCTCTGATCGTCTCCCCTCTCATGTTCTCTCTCACTCACTCTCTGTCTTTCTCTCAAATAAATAGACAAAATCTTAAAATAAATAAATAAATAAATACATAACTATCTACTAGTACATTCTGAACACCCATGAAATCAGCCTGAGATGTAAGATTATATGCTTCTGGCTGTCTTCTGGGTCAGTGAAGAGGGGCACCTTGACTGGATCGTGGTTCATATACTCAGATATACATCCCCTCAACCACCTCTCACCAAAATGTCTAGGAGGAGGAACACCCAACAGAAAAATATTCAGAATCTGTGACCTCTGCCACAAAACTGTTGGATATGGACATAAATAATATGTTGGAAATGGAATTTAGGGTAAAAATTGTTCAGGCAATGGCTAGGATGGAGAAGACCTTTAGTGGCAGCATGGAATCTCTAAGGGCAGAAGTGAGATCCAATCTGGCAGAAGTTAAAAATGTTATCAAGGAGATCTAATCTAATCTAAACCCTCTAACAGGTAGAGTAACTGAGGGAGAAGATTGAATTAGTGATCCAAAAGACAAACTGATAGAAAAGCAGGGTCAGGAGGAGGCCTGGAACAAACAACTTAGAAGCCATGAAAACAGAGTTAGGGAAATAAATGACACAATGAAATGTTCCAATGTCAGAATTATTGGGATCCCTGAGGGGGTGGAGAAAGAGAGAAGATTAGAAGATATAGTTGAATAAATACTGGATGAAAATTTCGCTAATCTGGGGAATGGAAGAAGTGTTCATGTCCTAGAGGCAGAGAGGACACCCCCCCCAGATCAAGGAGTCTAAAAAGTTATTCAGACACTTAATTGTGGGATTCATGAATCATAAATGCAGAGAGATTTTAAGGGCAGCTACAGGGAAGAGATTCCTTATGTACAGAGGAGAGACTATCAGAATAATGTCAAACCTGCCCACAGAAACCTGGCAAGCCAGAAAGGGCTGAAAAGATGTATTCAGGGCACTAAATGAGAAAAATATGCAGCTAAGAATACTTTATCCAGCAAGGCTGACGTTCAAAATGGATGGAGAAATAAAGAACTTCCAGGACCAGCAAGGTCTAAAAGATAATGTGACCACAAAGCCAGCACTACAAGAAATACTAAGGAGTGTTTTGTAAAAGAAGAAAGAACCCATGAGTACATAGAACAGAAATTTACAGACAATCTATAGAAACAAGACTTCACAGACAACATGATGTCAATAAAAAATTATCTTTCAATAATCCCTCTCAATTATGAAGAGCTTAAATGCTCACATAAAAAGGTACAGGGTTGGAGACAGGATAAAATGACAGGACCCAAATATGTCTATTATATGAAACCCATTTGGAACCTGAAGATACATCCAGATTAAAAGTGAAGGGATGAAGAACCATCTTTCGTGCCAATGGGTCTCAAAAGGAAGCTGGGGTAGGGATTCTCATATCAGATAAATTAGATTTTAAGCTGAAGACTGTAGTCAGAGATACAAAGAACACTACATCTTTCTTGAAGGGTCTATCCACCAAGAAGATCTAACAACTGTAAATATTTAGGCCCCAAGCATGGGAGCAACCAACTACATAAGACAACTGTTAATCAAGATAAAGAGTTGTATTGATATGAATGCATTAATAGTAGGGGATCTTAACACGCCACTCTCAGTAATACACAGATCATCCAAGCAGAAAATCAATAAAGAAAGAAGAGCTTTGAATGACACATTGGAACAGATGGACCTCACAGAACATTCCACCCTAAAACAACAAAATACTCATTCTTCTCAAGCACACACTGGGACTTTCTCCAGAATAAACCACATACTGGGTCACAAATCAGGGTTCAACCAATACCAAAAGATTGATATTATTCCCTGCATATTCTCAGACCACAATGCTTTAAATTGGAACTCAATCACAAGAAAAAGTTTGGAAGAAATTCAAACACTTGGAAGCTAAAGACCACCTTGCTTAAGAATGTTTGGATCAGCCAGGAAATCAAAGAAGAACTTAAACAAGTCATGGAAACCAATGAGAATGAAGACACTTTGATCCAAAATCCATGGGATATGCCAAAGGCAGTCTTAAGGGGGAAATACATCGCTATCCAAGCCTCACTCAAAAAAAAAAAAAAAAAAAAAAAAAAAAAAAAAAAAAAAAAAAAAAAAAAAAAAAAAAAAAAAAAAAAAAAAAAAAAAAAAAAAAAAAAAAAAAAAAAAAAAAAAAAAAAAAAAAAAAAAAAAAAAAAAAAAAAAAAAAAAAAAAAAAAAAAAAAAAAAAAAAAAAAAAAAAAAAAAAA